>JAPFFP010113233.1:0-18419 GCA_026153255.1 Solanum medicagineum | reverse complement strand
CCTGTCCCGTCATATGTCATTGTCTTTCGGTATAGAGGTCTGTGGATACGAGTGGGTAAGAAGTTTGACTTGTGGTGGGGTGGTATATGTATAGTGTACTTGTGAGCGGTTCTGCCGCAGCGGTGACCTTGTCGGCCCGCATTAGTTGTATATGTGTTGTTGTGCATTCTGGTAGCTGCTACAGGTGTGGATAGGGTACAGAAACAGAGGAAACTCTGCCGAAATTTCGGTAGAATGGCTAGACTCTAAGGTTGGGTTTTGCAGCGTGATATTGGTTTTAAGTGCCTAATCGGCACGAGTCATGGCCCCGGGGTGGGCCGTGACACAATTAAAGTGAATTAGATAAAATAAGAAAT
The DNA here is from genome assembly GCA_026153255.1 of Solanum medicagineum. Classification (NCBI taxonomy): domain Eukaryota; kingdom Viridiplantae; phylum Streptophyta; class Magnoliopsida; order Solanales; family Solanaceae; genus Solanum; species Solanum medicagineum. Next base: position 18,063 of record JAPFFP010113233.1, on the reverse strand, counting down.
AGAAAATATCTGTAACCCCCTTTAGTTGTCATATTTTCATTTTTACAGTCAAACTATATAAACATTAACTAACATTTTAAGATGTATTTATTGACGTTCGAAAAGCAACATAACAATTAAAATGGGGGTTAGAGGAGCTTTTTTCTAATTAATACTTCCTTTTTCCCAATTTAGTTGTCAAGGTAAGGATTGACACATTCTTTAGAAAAAAATTAATAAGGTATATAATTTGACTAAAATACCTCTAATAAATATTCTACTTTTTGAAAAGTATCATAACAAATAGAGTTTCCACATTTAAAAGTAATAATTACTAAGAGTAGAATTGAAAAAAAAATTAGTTAATTGTTTCTTGATTCTTTAAATTAACAACTAATTTAAGACAATTATTTTAAATAACCTTGAAAACCAAATTGGGAAGGAGGGAGTACCAACAATAAATACATATATTGTAGTGGTAGGGTATTTTGTTTTTTCCAAGTGTGTGATGTTCAGGCTCCAATAACAAAGCGGTCGCAGTCAGCAATAAACCTTACCGGAGGTTAGGGTTGAATCCACAGGGAATACGGGGCTTGACTATTTAGATCCACTATCAATCTAAAATGGGGAGGGGGGGAAGGTTTTGATGGTTCAAAATAAAGAATTTTTGAGGGACAACTTGGGAATTGCATTCCCCATGATTCGTTGACTCAATTACCTTAGACAACATAACCCTAATTGGGAATTCGCATGCAGGATAGTAACTTAGGTTCTTCCAGCCCTCTTGTGAAGGTGAAGGTCGAATTTCACCATGGCGCTTGGTCGGCAACCATGGTGTGCCAACTAATCATTTCCCATTGTCCCAGTCAACCTCCCCTTGGTCAAGTTTGGTTGATTAGACGAGAACATATCAATCAAATCCTGTCATTAACTTTCCTTTTCCTATTCGTCACTACCTTGGTCCGGATCGCGATTGTAGGCGGGGTTTGGTGTTGGCCACCACCAAACAACAATCAAAACGAAGGGAAATAAATAATCCATGCAAAACCCCAATCAAAGATATGCACAAAGTCTAGGTTATTTCAAGTCAACTACTCATGGTTCCCACAAATCCAAGTTGTGGGTGCTTAGCTACTCATAGATAAGGCAAAATCAACAACAATAAATGTAAAAGACATGGTGAGAGTTTACCCAAAATAATGAAGAACCAAAACACCTTCAAGTTGGAAACCACAATCTTTGATAAATGGAAGATAAGTACAATGTGATTTTCCAAACCCCCAAAGTGGGTCTTCAAATTAAAAAGTGAAATCTACACTAAATCCTAAAAAATTTTAGAGAGAATATTCAAAGTGAATCTCCAAATTATTCAAGTCTGAAGTTTTTTTCTAAAACCCTATCATTAAGTATTTATACTATTTACAATTTCACCCTAAAAATTAAATAGAAAAGATAGTTGTCAGCAGATACATCGCACTGGTACGACTCATAGGGTGACCTACAAGTCGTAATTGGGGTCTCGTAGTCAACACTTAACATCTTGGACTTCACTGTTATGACTCACTGTTACGAGTCATTGCTTGGGCTACTATTCTTATGCTCCTCTCGTAGTCTAGGCCTTCAGTTCTTGTTCCAAACTTTTAGCTCACTATTTCTTGCTACGATCCCTCCTATACGAGTCGTAATGAGACCCACGACTCATTGAGTAGCCTCATAAGGCTAACTTTCACTTAGTAGATTCCTGATTTTACTCACCGTTTCTTGCTACAAGGGCACCTTACGACTCGTACCTTAGGCTACGACTTGTAGGATGGCTCATATGTCCTACACTTCAGCATAATCTATAATTTTCTCTGAAAATCATGCCAACCTATCTTTTCTGCAATAACAACATAAAAACACATAAAAACCATAAAAAGTCGCATTAAGAACTTGTAAAATCCCTTGTTTTAGGCACCAAATATGTTGTATTTTGACAGCACATCAACACCCTCAACTTGGAACTGTTACTTATTCTCCAGCGATGACTCAATCTAAGTAGACAATGAGAAACACATAGAAGCTACTCTAATGGCATATACATCATTTAACTCCAATTCAAGTACCCAACTCTCAATTCCAAACCTGATTGCAAAGCTACTAAGCAAACCAAAACATAAAGATGCATCTGGCATTCCAACTATGACAAGTGAAGGAGTATCAACAATCCACAATCACTGGACTAGTCACATGCCAATAATGCAGTGCAAATGCCCTCACAGAAAAGAAGCCCCTTTTTCTCACTCAAAATGCATTTACAATTCAGGGACTGTGTAAGCATTGTCACTCTCACAAATGAAATTCATTCATAATGACTAACACCATACGTTTGCCTCTATACTCAACTCCGGACTGATGACAAGGTGGGTTCGGATCACTTTAAGACTTAAAAGGCTTGTAATGTAGGCTCATAGGGCTTTGGTATGCCATTTTAGGCAAGTAGTGACTAAAACCTATTCTTGAACCACGTTTTCAACACTCTTACCTCCAAAACTCAACCATTTCCATCAGTTCCACCCTTATTCTTCCTTTTCAAGCTTTTCCTGGGTGCTTTCTTTTTCTTTTTCTTTTTCAGTTATGCCTTATTTTTGAACTCATTTTTGTTATTCTCCTCAATCTAAGGCAACTTTTCTTTTCTTTTTCTCACCCAGCACCTGACTTTTCTTTTCTTTCTTTCTTTCTCAACTAACCGCCCCATTTTCATTACTTTACCACAATAAAGGCCACCCTCAACTTAAGCTTTTAGCCTGAGATGAAGTACACAATATCTATTCCCCAAACCAGGGCTACTATTTGAAGCCACCCTCAACTTAGCTTTTAGCCTCAATCGAAGTTCATATGTTCAAGGATAGACCAGGGCCAAATATCAAGGTAGTTCACAAAACAAGGCTAGGCTAGCTAGGTGTTAAGAAAGAACAGGTACATGAAAAGCTCAAGCATTTGGAACAAAGGATAAACTTTCACATTTGGTAGGTCATTTAAGCAAAAGTAAGCTTACTAAAAGAATAATGGCCTAAGATCCTTCCCCAATCAACCACATCAGCAGTTCGATATTTGAGTAACAAGGCAAGTTCTGAGTCCATACATAATGTATGAATACGGCAAAATAAGCTCTCACACACAAGACATCGCATACACAATCAAGTACAGGCTCACAGGTCATGCTTCAAGCATCAACTTGCCTTCTCTTTATCTGAACAAACATCGCCAGATACTCATATGTAGGATTTCAATAATAACCAACAATCTCAAAAATTTTGAGGGTACCGAACTTTCAAAACATTCAAATTTCAAGATTATATAAGTCAAAAGATAGTAACTATTATATATCTACAAATTATCTATACTACCTAAACATGCCAGTTCAACATAAATTAAAAACATCCATAAGGAAAAAGAAACATGGCAAGAAAACCATGGAATCAAATATAGGGGAAGTTATGGACTCGAGGTTAAAATAAAACATCCATAAAAGTAATAATTAAACAAATTATCTAAAGAAAAATATAAAGAGAACAAAGTATCAAAAAACATCAATAAGGCCAGGGGGTCAAAAATATCAAACATATGGTGCGGTGCTCAAGAACCGGCATCTATCTGGTCCTGGGGATCCTGGGGCTCCTCGAGTCCAATCTCTTCCTCGGTGGTCTGGGCTGCAGTTGTACCTGAGCTCCCGGCTCCTTGTGCTATCTTCTGCTTCCAGTCTCTCTGTATAGCCACCATAGCTAAGGACTCCTGGACCACCATATCAGTAATCTGTTCCTCTAGTGTTGCAACCTCATCATCAGTCCTAGTCTCTACTGGCTCATGGCTACATCATCAATCTCGAGGGGCCTCTTCCCGTGGGCATGTGGGCGGTCATTGAATAAGTCAAACACATCATCACCCATCGGTGCCTCCTCTGGGGCTGCTATGGGAGCTGCTAACATCTTCAATAGATCAGCCTTGAACCTGGACAACTCATCCGTCACAGCAACCATGTCAGTGGGTCATGCATCCTCGAGTCTCTTCTGGACCCTATCCTCGAAGGCATTTACTCGGGCATCCACTGCTTTAACTCTTTGATTATCATCTCATGAGTGTATGCCTTGTTCCTCTCCTATGACTCTTGGATCGTCTGACGAACCCAACGTTTGAGCTGGCTCATCAACCTACTCAACTGGAGCTCCGTCTTCGCTAACCTGCGCACCAAAGCCTGAAAAGCAAAAGCATACATAAGAGGATAGTTTATGGAATCAACCTTTGTAGTGGAAGGTGTTGGTGTAGGTATATCCGAGGATAGCATCGCCTTAATATCAATAGCTCGAGGTGGCTCTAAATCAACTGGAGTTGGTGGTAGCTAGAATCGGCTCCTGAGTCTGCGGATCTAGAGGAAATGGATCTAGAATAGGAGGGGAGGTTGCTCTCTGTAGGGCCACCGGGTTTTCGTCAGCCTTAATCAGGCTGGGTTCTATAGTACGCATGGCCTCTACATGTGGGTTTAAGTGAAGGGAGACACGTACCTCTGCCTCATTACACAATTTGTGTATCAAGATGGGAAAAGGTAATGAGGTCTGAGTATGAATCGCCAACTCGTGGATCTGCTCGACCATTACTCGGGCCCAATCGATCTCGTAGCTAGCTAGAATGTTGGCTAATAGTACAGCTCTCTCCAAGGTGATCACATTTCCGTAAAAGTAGGCCTAATGCGCCAACAGATAATAGACCATCGAAATTTGGCCCAAAATGAGAAGTGGGATTTCACTACTAATCAGCATGGTTTATGACCCATGTAGGCTCAAAAACCCCATCGCATATCTGGCTGGATATCCACCTAAGCAACTCGATCTTAATCTCTACATTCTTCTCGCTCACCGCTTTCCTCATCTTTACGATTCTATCATCATGCTCTGCGTGGAATTAGGTACTCTATAGTTTGGCCCGAACTGGACCCTCCTGATAGTCTCCTCTGAAGTATCAACAATTTCACCCACAGAACAGAACTTCTCGCAATCTCGGGCGCTCTATAGCTTTCTTCCCTCCAGGAAGATCTTGGAGAATAGTAGCATAGTAGGTGGCATAAAATTCCCGGACTAGATATGGGCGTACTTGCCTAACTTCTATAATAGCCATCCAAGCCTGTGCTAGTTGATCTTTGCCTCAAGTCTAGAACCTACTCAATTCGGAGTCGTTGAGCCTCGACTCCTTGTGAAATTGCCGAATAGGATTTCCCTGTCCCTTTATCCCTAAACCCTTGTCATAGATAACTTTAATGCTCTTAATTCCCCATCTGACATTTCTGGGATCAATAGAGGAAACAGATTTGTCAACTCGGGGTTGTGACTCTGCAGCATCATAAGGAGTCTGAGATGCCTCCTGTGAACCTGTCTCTGAGTGTGAGGGGCTGCTACTCGACCCGTCTCCATTGTCATCCTCATCAGGCTGGGAGGAACTAGTAACCTCCATCGGAGTTAGTGCAGCTTTGGCTCTAGTCTGAGGCACTTTTGCCTCGGGGTCTACCTAGACTCTGTGGACTTCCACAGATCCCTCTGATTTCTCATCATTTGATGGTTCATCCCTCAACCGTCAACCTAAAGCTTTAATAGCTTCTTTTCTAGCCTTCGGTGTCATAGGACTTGAAAATTTTCATTGCAAGACCATAATGAGCAGCACATTCATATATAGTCCAATTACTAGCAAAGGAAGAAAAACAAAAAGAAACAAGAACGAAAAACTAAGAAAATAAAACACAAAAAAAGTGTCACTGAACCAGCTGCAGACCTACAAGTACGAGGCACAGGTACAACTCGTAGAGTGACCTAAAATTCGTACAATAGCCTCGTAGTGCTAAGGTGCCTGAAAAATAATATTTTGATCACAGATACGAGGCTCAGGTATGACTCGTAGGTTGACCTACGAGTCATATCCTGGGTTGTAGTAGGGAACATAATACAACTCAGAACAAGGTAGGTCCGACGAGTCCCTCACTATGATTTGTAGTAGGCACTATGAGTCATAGGTGGGTCGCGTATGGTAAGTGTTAAGGAGCCACAGGTAACTGTTGCCTCCTACGAGGGACCACTACGACTTGTAGGGTGAACTATGAGTCGTAGGGGGTCCTCGTGGCAGGAAATAGAAGGCACCTGTGGTGCCTAGATCCTTCCCACAAGAACTAAGGATCATTGTCTAACAAAAATAAACAGCATCAAAGTAGCATCTTATATCAAACACATAATTAAAACCAGTATGAATCATGTAAACACAATCAACTATCATCTCCCAATCAAACAACAATCCCCACTCACATTCTAGACATACCAAAGATCAACCAATCTCCAACTCATAATCATCACAACAATACACAACAATGGAGATTCAAAGAGAGTTCACAACAACTCCATACAAGGGTAACATGAATTAGCATATTAGAATACACACCAATATCCCTAAATTTCAACCCCGATATGAGTTTGTAAATTGATCACGCAATAATCATGCATTAAACTCATATGATCAACATGCCAATATTACAACAACCCAGCCAGACCAATCATACAATTTCAAATCATGCTAAAGGGTTCAACAAACCCAAACCCTGATTCTCATGCTTAAACAGTCATCTTCTCATGGGTATACTCACTATGATCGCAAAATTCACATTCATTCAACAATATTCAAAGATCATACCATGAGTGTGGCAAATTTAACCAAGAAAACTTACCAAATGAGCAAATGAAGATCAACTAGATGCAATAAAAGAAATAGGAGGAACCTAAACCCTAGTGTACTGTACTCGTCGAAAAGTGATGGTCGGGACGGTGATCGAAATAGTGAAGGGGAAAGGGATTGGGGGAAATTTTCATTGATTAGGGCACAAAATGAGGGTTTAGGGGTCGAAATGAATTTGACCCCTTTTTATATCAAACCGAGTCTTTAATTAAAAACTTGCAGATCGAGGCTACAAAAACCTGATTACGAGTCGTAGGGCCTCCTATGACTTGTTGGTCATGGTCTCATATCAGACCTCAACACTTAGAGACATTGGAATTCATACCTAGGCACTACGAACCCCACTTACGACTCGTAGGGGACCCTACGAATCGTAAGGTTAGCTCTTAGTGTGTGTGCCAACTTTCAATCCTTACTGTTTCCCTCTATGAGGCATGACTATGAGTCATAATGTGTATTACAACTCATAGGCCTGCTCGTAAAGGCTGTTCCACGTGCAATATTCTTCAAATCTTTAGTTCTTGTTTTATGCCTGCAAACCAAACGTCAAAACACTCCAGTGTTCAAAATAATACAACTGATCGAGTGACTTAACACTAAAAATAAACATCAAACCACTACCTAATAATCAATCAACCAAAATAAACTTTAAAAATCCCAAAAAGAACATAAAATATACTTGGGTTGCCTCCCAATAAGCGTCTTATTTAACGTCGTGGCTCGACTTTGTCATCATGAGTACTCAGACTCCTCACCAAGATCTTTCTGAATATGCTCCAACTATTTAGAGACATGCTCAACTCAACCATCAATCCTTTGAATTGCCATCATCGTGATGACATCAAACTTAACTTCTTGAAGCATTTCATCTTGCTCATTCACTTTCTTCATCAGTTGTTCAAGCATACACTCAACTTTTGAAGGTTTTTCTATAACCCATTGTTGATGTGGTAGCTTGATCCAACTGACCACGCCACCCCTTCTTGCACTACTAGAGCCTTCTCTTGATGCACTAATGGTAGCAACCGGTTGGTCTTGATATGATTGGTATACTTGGCTAGCTGCAGATAGTTTGTCCATGTACTCACTGACTTCATTAAACAGCTGCCTCAAAAATGGCCAATAGTCTCCCTTAAATAAGGCATCAGCATGCATTTGTTGTTCGGAGCTCAGTGCTGGATAGAAGCTTGCCACTAGTTCATCATCCGATAAACCACGATTCGGCCTCGTCCTCAGACACTCTTTATATCTATCCCAAGTTGCACCAATAGACTCTCCTGAAACTCGTCGAAAGTTAATAATCATATCCAATAGTGGATTATTATTAGGCTCCTTGTAAAAGTTCATAAGGAAGATTCTTTGCACTTCTCCCCAGTTAGAGCAAACGTCAGGTGGGAGGATAGACCACTACTCTGTAACTTCGCACCGGAGAGTCATGGAAAAAGTTTGAAGGGCTATGGCATCCCATGCTGGGTGCCTTATTCCAAGCACTCCCCTCAGTGTTTGCATGAAGTTCTGCAAATGAGCCTGAGGTTCTTCGGACTCCTGCCCATAAAACAGGACACGACGCTGCAATGATTCAAATAAATTGCATATGACGATGAGCTTTTGTTCAGCCATTGTGATTATCAGCCTACAACTTCTTGTTTGAGCTAATTCTTGATGTACTCTCCCTTGGATACTTGTAAACAACACTAAACAACAAAAATCAAAAAATAAAAGTAAAATATAAGAGAATCTAGAAATTAACACTTGAACTAACTAATAGTGAAATCACGTCAAGAACCTAGCTGTATACCCCAGCAACGGTGCCATATTTTTTATGTTCACGCTCCAATAATAAAGAGGTCGCAGTGAATAATAAACCTAACCGGAGGTTACGGTCGAATCCATTGGGAATACGGGGCTTGACTATTTAGATCCACTATCAATCACTTCAAGCATCGATTACTATATTCTCTAAAATGGGGGGGAGGGTTTGATGGTTCAAAATGAAGAACTAAAGTAAAAACTACGTTAACTATGCAAGAAGACAATCAAATTGAGGGCAACTTGGGCATTGTGTTCCCCATGATTCATTGACTCAATTACCCTATACAACATAACCCTAATTGGGAATCGCATGCAGGACGGTAACTTAGGTTCTTCTAGCCCTCTTGTGAAGGTGAAGATCGAATTTCACCATGGTGCTTGATCGATAACCATGGTGTGCCAACTAACTATTACCCATTGTCTCAGTCAACCTCCCCTTGGTCAGGTTTGGTTGATTAGACGAGAATAGATCAACCGAATCCTGTCAATTACTTCCCTTTTTCTATTCATCACTACCTTGGTCAGGATCGCGATTGTAGACGGGGTTTGGTGTTGGCCACCACCAAACAAGAATCAAAACAAAGGGAAATAAACAATACATGCAAAATCCCAATCAACGAAATGCAAAAAGTCTAGGTTATTCAAGTCAACTACTCATGGTTCCTACAACCCTAAGTTGTTGGTGCTTAACTACTCATGGCTAAGGAAAAATCAACAAAAATGAATGTAAAAGTCATGGTTGAGAGTTTACCCAAAACAATGAAGAACAAAAAACCCTTCAAGTTGGAAACCACAAGCTTTGATAAATAGAAGATAAATACAATGTGATTTTCCAAACTCCTAAAGTGGGTCTTCAAATTAAAAATTGAAATCTACACTAAACCCTAGAAGTGTTCTAGAGAGAATATTCAAAGTGAATCTCCAAATTATTCAAGTCTGAAGTTTTTTTTCTAAAATCCTATCATTAAGTATTTATACTATTTACAATTTCACCCTAAAATGGGGATTAGAGGTAAAGAGAAGATAAATACAATTTGAGATTTTTAAAATTAAAATCCCGCAGACAGCATGATTCAATTTGGGTGATAGTTGATAGGATGACAAAATTTGCACACATCTTGGTAGTAAAGACGACCAGCACCTAGAGGATTATGCCCGATTATATATAAGAGAGATTGTTAGATTGCATGGAGTTCCTTTATCCATTATCTCAAATAGAGAAGCTCAATTCGCTGCTCCGTTTTGGAGATCCTACTGGAAAGGCTTGGGTTAGAAGTTGAACCTCAGTACTGCTTTCCACCCAAAAACTAATGGGTAGATAGAAGGAACAATTCAAACATTGGAGTATATGTTGATAGTCTGCATCATTGACTTCAAAGGTAATTAGGATGACCACTTACCTCTGATTGAGTTAGCCTACAATAACATTTTCCATTTGACCATTCAGATGGCTTCTTATGAGACATTTTATAGGAGGAGATATAATCACCGATTGGCCGGTTTGGGGTGGGTGAGACAGATTTGATTATTCCAGACTTGGTTCATCAAGCTATGGAGATGGTGAAAATCATACCAGAGGAATTGAAAACTACATAGAGTCGATAGAAATCCTATACCAATGTTAGAAAAAGAGACATAGAGTTCGAGTTGATGATTGGGTGTATTTGAAAGTGTCACTTATGAAAGGTGTGATGCAATTTAGGAAGAAGAGGAAGTTGAATCCGAGGTACATTGGTCCTTACCAGATTGCAAAGAGGATGGGCAATGTAGCTTATGAGTTGGATCTACCACCAGAGTTAGTGGTCATCCATCCAGTCTTTCTCATTTCCATGCTTAAGAAGTGTTTGGGAGATCCATAGTTAGTTGTTCCTGTTGATAGTATTGGAGTGAAGGACAGCTTGAGCTATGAGGAGATTCCCATTCAAATCCTTGATCATCAGGTTCACAAGTTGAGAACCAAAGAGATCGAGTTAAGAAGCAAAGAGATCGTATTTGTCAAAGCGTTATGGAGAAATCAGTTTGTGGAAGAAGCTACTGGAGAAGCTGAAGAGGAGATGATGGCTAAGTACCCTCTTTTGTTCTTTTTTGCTAGTGATGAGAGAGTTTATGGTAATGATTCATTCCTATTCATTGAGTTCTTGTCTATTCCTCGTTTGAATGGCAATAGAGTCCTAGAGTCTGTTTGATGATTGGTTCGATTTGTTGATTATTTACTTTCTTGATTGCCTGAATGATTGATTGCATGAGTGAATTGTGAACTGTTTGATTGATTAGAGTCCATGATAGGATTCGTGTATTAACTAGGTTCCTTGATTGCTCTTTATTCAAGGATGAATGACCCCAATGGGGAGAAAATGTAATACCCCTAAATTCATTCCACCTAGTTTACTATAAATGCCCAGAAGAAGCTGAGAAAATGACTGAGAAAAATCACCAGGAGAAACCACAAAGGGTCATCTACGACTTGTAGAGTGGTCTATGGCCCATAGATGGGACCTCGTAGTTGCCCACGTGACTTAAGAAATTTTTCCTAAGTCTGAGGTCCATGTACAAGGTATTTTACACACTATACTCCAATACATGAGTCATAGGATGCGTTTCGTGGTTTGATAATTCGAAAAATCAACTTTTTTGGATCTTGAACCATGATTAACAGGATGACTCATCATTCCTTTTATGGCTCATAGAAAGGGGTTTCATAAAACCCAGGTCCAATTTCCAATAACTCAATCTTTGGACACCTTAATCTACGAGAGGCCACTTGCAGCCCGTAAGTGGAACCTCGACCCGTCGATGGATTCTCGTGGTTCCATTCAACAGTTTTAAGAGGGGTATTTCCATATTTTTCTACTTTTTTTAATTAAAACCTACAAAATTTTGGACTTGTTTTGGACCCCTTATCAGTACCCTACGTGCAATATTATTCATTCTACACTTAGAACTTTTGAGAGCATCAAGGAAGGGAGAACAATTGGGTTCCAAGCACTCGAGCGAAGATCATCCAATAGTTAATTATTCTTCAAATACTAGGTATGTAAGGCTATTTGAGTTCATCCACACACCCTTTCATCTATTTGAGTCAAGATTGTGAATAAGAATTGAGTATTGAAAATCCCATTATCCTAGTCTTCGAGTTATTTGCATTTGTTTTGAGTTCTCATGAATGTATATGAACAAATTGATAGAATTGCATGTTTTTATATGAAATTGAGGTATTAGCCTATGCTTGACATTATGAATTCTAAATTGCATCATTCTGTGAAATTTGGTGTATTGAACGAAACTGAGATAATGAATGTGAATGCCTGAAGTAAAGTAACATGAGCATGAAAAGTATGATTACGTGTCTATATACATATGTAATTAACTATTTTACATGTTTTATGTGATGGATATGATTGGTTGGAATTTAAATGACCGTTTGAACTTGAGTTAGAGTCTTGATTGCATGCATAACTGATGATCCTAATTTGGCTGAACTGTTGAGTTATTGTTAAGGTTAATTGGAGAAAATATAATGAGATAAGAATGAGTTGATTGACAAGAGCATGTTTTGATCTTGGAAGGAGTATTGAGCACCGATATGGGAGTGAGTAGGTAACTACTTTAACCTATAAATAATGTTACCAGCGTAAGATAGTTGCACCGTTAATTCAGGCGACTCATTGTACATCACCAAACTAATGATGGTGGGATTAGATGTCGGTTAAGAGAAACTCCTAAGCAACACTTTATTGAGCATAAAATGTTTTAAACCGAAATGCATAAAATTAAGTCTGTTTACAAAACATGATTTATTCTTAAACTTGCATATTGATCATTTAGTTGAGTTTACAGATTGTTGAGCTGATTGCTGAGCCTTACTTGTTACTTTAGTCATTCTTACACACCAGTATATTCCATGTATTAACATTCGTTTGGGCTTGCATCATTAATGATGCAAATACAAGTGATACAGAACTTCAGTTAGCGCATCGTTGAGGTCCAGCTTCTTACATTCGAATTTGGTGAGCCCTCATTGCTATTCAGAGGAGTCCTTTTAGTTTTCATTGAGTATTTTTTTTTTAATTTTGTTGATTGGGGTAGTCATGGCTTTTCATAGTACCTTCTAGACAGTAGGTAGAGGCTGCATAGACTGGTTTTGGGATTGTTGAGGTGGATGTTGTTTGACTAGTTTTTTTCATACTAGTCTTGATTGTTCTAAGATATATTGCTGTTCTTTACATATTGATAGTCTTTTCTTGAGTATTTTCTTCCACTGTCGAGTACGATGTGATGATGAGACCAGGTGGTTCTCTTGGAGAATCAACAATGATTCTTCGAGTGTCGGCTACGCCAAGGATACCCTCGCAGGGCATGACAAACGTCTCCTTACTTTTGATGGCCATCTTTTGTTTTTAGACATTGGCCTTATATACTAGTAGTTTGTACTTATAGAAGCGCTCCTGGTTTTGTACATTATTATGATTAGGGTTATATATGTATTGGTACGTATTTGTGTCTATTGTAGCCCTGTACAGTTGACTTCTAGGTTCTGGATAGGTCTGTGATTATTTACGTTGTTGTATCGGTTATGTTTGTAACTAGAGAGCTAGGACAGGTATCCTGGGGTTGGGTAATTGGATTGCCTATAGGTGAAATCTAACAGGCGACATCATGATTGAGGCCGGGTCGCGACAATAAAAAGATAAATGCATGCAAGAGTAATAGTTTGGGTTCATGATAATCTTTAAGATATAAATAAATCAACAAAACAAGTAGCCACTTAGGGAAAATATTAAAATTAAATAAATGCTATTCCGATCTATTTCGTAATTATTACAATGACATCTATATTAAATAAAGTAAATAATTACTATACATTTTCTACGCAACTTTTTTAATCAATAAGTGATATATAGATTTTCAAAAAAAATTGGGGGGCCTTAAAAAATTTTGAACCCTAAGCGGTTCTTTAGTGACCTTATGGTCGAGACTGCCCTGGAGTGAAAGTTTCACATAAATATGTCGAAAAATCATTTCTAGTCAACCTTGTCTCTTTTTTCAAAAAAAAGGGGTATATTTCACAAATTAAATTTCACTTTTTGTGTATTTTGAGGAATTGATTTGCTCTCTTACACCAGAAAAGTGTTGGTTACACTCTAATTTGAAGAGAAAAGGAAAGGAGAGCATAAGTTATTCCCGTCAGGAAAAACTGTTTGCAACCTCCATTCAGGTAGTGTGGGGGGGAGTTTTTTGTTGTTGTTATGCAATAACTTTCTCTATAGTAATTTTTTATATGCTTATTTCTTTTTGATTGGATCTCGTCATGTCACCTAGATAATTCGCAATTTAGATTTTAATGTCCAGCATTTCTCATTTTGCACATATAAATTAAATCCAAACCAATATTAAGTCAATATCACACGTAACTAATATTGACAAATAATTTGCACGAACACGACCTATGAGCATCCAGAACTTTGATATTCCAAAATCTTTAAGATTGTATAAAATTTCAATATAGAAATTCAATCACATGTGGAAGCAACTCACTACTAACTTGACGATGTTATTGTCACTTGTAAATACTTCAAACACCATTGCTACTCCAATATCTAGTTATCTGAATATCATTCATCCTCTAAAGAGGCTAACTTGAGTTCATATTTAATTTTACACACACAATTACACTTGTCACTGTTATTTTAGCTATATTGGGCGGCGTGTGTATACATATTAAATTACAAATTTTAATTGTCTTCCTTTCTAACTAAACCTATCTATTCCAGATCAACTTTTTTTAGACATACACCATATTATCGAATCATTTATAATAATTATCACACAATAATAAATTAAAAGAATTAGTGACAATAGTATAATTGCTGCTATATTATCTAATTAGCAGCAACAATAAAATTGGACATTTATAACTAGTAACTAGTAATCTAATGGTGACATCCATTTGAAGAGAAAAGGAGAGGAGAAAGCGTGAATTATTCCATGGGAAAAAACTATTTGCGATCTCAATGCACGTTGTCCGGGGGTGAGTTATTTTTATTGTACGATAACTTTCTCCGAGTAACTTCTAATACATTTGTTTCTTTATAGCTGGGTCGAGTCATTTTACATGAGTGTAAGCTAAAATATTTTATAGAGATTATTTTCGATAAACTTTTTATTTTTGAAAAAAATATTTAAAAGCATAGTTCAGTGAAAGAAGTAATTAAGAGTACAAAAAACATTAGCTAACAATAATAATGGTACAAGGAATCAACATATAGTAACAAAAATCGAAGGACAAGAAACTAAAAGCAATACTAAGAGTGATAATATTAACGGGCAACTAGACAAACACACGTTACCCACTAACCTTCCAACCTAATCCATGTCCCTCACACTCTTCTATTTAAGTTCATGTCGGTAAGTTGAAATCGCGACATGCATGTCATGTTTAAACACTTCTTGTCAATGCATCTCTTGTCTACCTCTACCTCTACCTCTCCTAAAACCGTCGATAGCAAAGTATTTATTCATAAAATGAACATGAAAATATATGATTTATTAATTCGGCCGCTTAGCATATTCTGATACTGTTGACACCTTATTTTTACCCTCCACAGTACAAATCAATAATCGAGCTTTTAATTTTAACAATTTGAAGTAATTAGCTTTTGAAATTGCTAAAATATTTTCTCAAATAAATTTTTTTATTTTATTTCAGGAGTTATTATTCTTAATTATTTTAGGTTGATAACATTAAAAGCTCTTTGATTAATTCGTATAATTCATCATGTAGTCAAATTAGTCATTCAAATTCAATTTGATTATTTTTAATTGACTAAAATTGACTTGGTCAATTTTTAAATTTTAAACCCCCACTTTAAACCCATTTTTTCAGACTTCATCTTGGACCGAAATTCTGATCCAAATCAAGTCAACCCGACCCAATTTTCCCTTTTAGTTAGCATTGCACATTATATGTTCCGAGCGTGGGGACAGGCGCCCCCCATTTTTCCTTATTTCCCCTCATTTCCCCACTCACGCGCCTCTTTCCCTTTTCTTTCTTTCTTCTTCTTTCTCCTTTCCTCTTTCCCATTCCCTTCTCCCCTTCCCTTCTCCTTCATCGACCAGACGCAAACCCAGCTAGAAACCAAAATCAACCGACAATCCTTAACGTTCACCTTCACCACTCCATCACGCTCCCCATACCTTTTCCCTACGCTGTAGATCAAGGAGCAAATGGAGAATAAAATCAATGGCACACCTAAGTGGGCGACAACAAGACCCTACCCACTTTCGAATTTTAATGAAGAAACCCCAATTCCCCAATTTATTCTGCGTTTTCCCTCCCATTCTTGCCCTAATCTTGGGGCTATATAATCCCTTCTTCTTCTTCATTTTTGAACAGCCGGCGAATAATCCAAGAATCCTAGCAAAATTCAACTGATTCTTGAGCCGTTCGGAATCGGGAAAACCCTCTGAAAACTTTCAGACAAATCTTGAAAGTTAGGTCTATATAAAAGAATTGAAACCAGATCGTCTAGGTTTGGAGTTAAGGTAGTCAGGTACGAGCTTCGTCGTGGGGGGGGGGGAAGCTCGTTCTCAAGCTTGTCATCCCAGTTCGCTACTCCGATACAGGTAATATCTTCGTCTGAACTTCTCATTTTTAATGATGCGTGCACTGTTGCATTTCTGATTGTTGTTAGCTGATTAGACGATGTTGTTAAGTCGATATGCTATGGGATTGCTGGGTTTGGGAGGAAGATCAGCGTTTAGGATCGCATTCATGAGTCTGATTCGTGAAATGATAACTGAACTTCGCAAAGTAGTATTGTCTAGTTCGAACTGATTGTTTGAAGATTATTTATTAAAGTGAAAGATTTGTTGTCATAGGATCTACGTAAGTTTGTTAATCTGGCTATATTCCTCAACCTGTAAGGAGTTCAATTTTGTGTCTCAACTTCCTGTTTTTTTGGCTTAAGCATGACTTATTTCTGATCCTTGAAGTTTTAACCTGTTACAGCTTGCCTTTGATGCTAATTTCATGCCTCTATCTGTGCTCATCAATCAGTAACTCAAAGTTGGATTTGTCTTCTATATTCTATTGCTTAATGTTTGAAATAATGTATGTATGAACTTCTCTTCCTGAAGTCTTCTTTGGGAGCAATTTGATTAACCAGAAGAATGGTTGAAAAATTGAGCGTATGTTTAAACTGCTGAATGCTTACTCTCCGACATCTCTTCTCAAATGTAGTCATTTGCTTTAATTTTCAAGCTGTACATGGTTAAAACTCGCTAGTCTGAAGGGCATCACTTTCTAAACATGTAATCTTCTTCATTTGTTCATTCTAGGTTGATTCGAATGTTGTTTTAACTCCCCTGCTCGGTCTGTGGCTAAGTGCAAAACATAGAAGCTATTTTGTATGTGAAATGAATTATAATCAGTACATGTGCTCCCCTGTCAGTGTCCAATATATGATTAAGTGATTTCCTTTACTGTTTCACCTTAAAACAGTGGCTGATTCGTTGGTGTGAGCTAAGAGACTCGTCCGTTGTGGATTTATTTGGCTTTTATTTCTTAGTCGATTGTTGTCATATCACCATCTGGTTGTGCTCTTGCCTGTTAAAAGTTAGATTTTCTACTCTTACATCAGGTTCAAAGTATACCCATCTGGTCTTATTTCGACTTTACATTTGTCATTATATATTGTCTTTGTCTGATTTGGAATACTCTTCTGTCAAGATTTTTTGAAAGAATTAATCTTATTCGCTTTATATGAGCATTTGTAGGCGAGATCTTGTTGTTTCAAGTCTATTTGGTTCCATCATTCTATTTAAACAAGACCTGCTGAAGTCATATTTTCACCCTCTTGTTAATCCCTGGAATATTACTGTCAAACGTGTAAAATTTATGCTTGGTCCTGTGTTTCAAGGTTGGTCTTCACTAAGCTTGAAGTTTCTGTTTAAACATGCTATTTTCAAACACCAATAAGCCTTCTCTTTACCATTTCAGTGCCTAAAATGTTAGTCCTTTGACGTGAGCTAGGGGTCTTTTGTTGAAATGGTTCCAAACCCATGAGAGTACGTTAAAAGTGTGGCTTCCTCCTCTGTTTTGTCCTAAATATGCATTAATCTGTATCTAGTTTGTTGGGCTACTTTCAAGAGGAATATAGTTTGTATACGATGTTGTTTTGGTTCAATGACTTATTCGATATTTGCGCAAGTCTAGTTCATCAGGTCATTGCACCTTGATACTTAAGATATGTTAGCAGTCTACTCACAAGTTGTGTTTAAGTATGATCATTCATGGCCATATATTTGGGTGTTTTTCGCAATTTTCCAGATTTAGTCGAGGTTTCTAGTTCATTTCGAGAATGACTAGTTCATATTTTCTTTAAAATTCTTGCTTGTACTGCGTCAGTTTGAAATTTTGTCTAGTTTGATCTTTCTTTCGCTGATTACCCCTCGAAAGTGTCTGGAATCGTAATTTCCATATATCACAAAATCCGTGCGCGATATCAAAAAATCGAATTCGTGTTT
>JAPFFP010113212.1:0-18424 GCA_026153255.1 Solanum medicagineum | reverse complement strand
TTTGGATACCTTTCAAGCAAACAACTCATATACACTTTCCTTTCATTGTCATAAATTCACTTAACTCCTAAGTCATGCATTAGACCTTCAATAACTCAGAGTCCATAACAAGACATTTTATCAAATGCTTGGTGTGTGTGCAATGCTAGTATAAATCCATGCAATTAAAGAGTGAAATCATGCAAGAAAACTTGAAGTAAATCAACCCGCCAACACTTGATATTACCCTCATGTAATATACATTGAAAACCTTCATCAATTCTCAAAATAGATCATAGATTTATATCTCAAAACATGCTTCAACAATCACACTTTGTTGAAACTCCAACATACTTAATAGTATAATTCATAATAAGTAAGACTTATAAGTAAGTCAACTTACAAACAAACAATTTATGTAAAAAGGAAGGTTGGGCACCATGGGAGAAAGGACTCAATGGTTAAAACTCGCATACATCAACTTTGGAGAATTTCTTGATGAAGATTTGATTGAAAACTTAAAGATTGAGTGAATTTCTAAGATCCAGAATGAGTTTGGGACCCTTGATTTTGAGTGAAATATTTGTCTGATTGTTTGGGAAGGTTTTGGGGAATGTCTTTTATGATATGATATTGAAAAACGAGTAAGTACAGGTGTTTTTAATATTGGAGAGACTTAGGCCCAAATCATAAATTCATTGGATCGAACAACAAAAACTAGCAAAAAATACATATGTTCGCGCCCTGGCAGCGCTGTGCTAGGTGCGCAGAAACCTCTCTGGAAATTGCATTTTTTAGATTTTCAAATTTTGATACCGTTGCTCTAAAATCGGGGTCAGACCCATCTCGCTCTAAATTTCGTCCCCTATCACGAATATGAAGTCAGATTTTCGATATCACACACGGATTTTGAGATATATGGAAATTATGATTATGGGCATTTCCGAGGCACATTTTTGAGAACATTTTGGGGCGTTTCAGTGTAGGTATGAATTTGAATGAGATTAATAAATTACTGGCCATTTGAATGTTTTAGTTAGGATAGAAAGTCACAAAAGACCCTTAGGAGAAACCATAATTATGAAAACGCCATTAATGAAACGAGTAGAAAAATGTTGCCGGGGGTCTTAAAGAGGGGGTATGCAGTCTGTGCAAGGGTATACAAACCGTATACTTATCCTGTGATCCAACATAGTCATCCATATGGACTTCTTCAAGGTTCGTACCAAAGCATATAAACCGTATGCCTTCTCTGTACCACTTCACTTAGAAAAATTCTTCACAACAAAGTTTCGAGATAGTGATCAAAATACATAGAAAATTTTTACTTTACTTTGACACCCATACAGAAGGGCTCACCGACCATGAAGGACCATATGGTCCGTGAAAGAGTCTGTATGAAATACCTTGGCAAAAAAATGTGGATTTTTATGACAAAGGCTGCCATACAGTCTACCACACGGACAATGTAGGGACCATGTTTGTGTGTCTTATTCTCAAACATCTACATCAAGGCCGACACTTCCCACACAAGGCCAAGGCCACTTCAAAGAGCCCCCACATGATCCGTACAACCTCACACGGACCGTGAAGACTTCTATGAAGCATCACCTTGGTCCAACATTTTCCTTAACCAAATTTCCAAGCTCCATTAAGTTCGTACAAAGTCTGGGTCCTTACATCATCTCCTCCATGGGAAAATTCATCCTCGAATATGCTAGAACAAGGCTTTAAAGGCTTGACATCAAACATGAAATATCTAAACAGAAGGTACAATGCATATTTCATCATTTGAAAAATCACAGTCTTTAAAACTTATATGAAAACATATTTAACTCAGTCAAACTATCATAAAAATCATTTTAGTGTACATGTATGCATGTCATGCCATGAAACTCAAGAGCAAAAGAATTAGCACCACTTGGAGAAGAAAGCGCCTAGTACCTTAGGCTTAAGTGGATTTGAAAAAGATGGGGATATTGTTTCATCGTTTCCAACTCCACCTCGTATGTAGCACTCTCCACATGTTGATTTCTGTAAATCACCTTAACCGAAGCCACATCCTTGTTATGTGGCCACTTCACTTGTCTATCCAAAATCTCAACCGAAACCTCCTCATAAGACAAGTTCTCCTCAACCTCAACACCTTTTAAAGGCACAATGGTACTAGGATCACCAACCACCTTCCTCAACATACACACGAGGAAAACCGGATGAATGGAACTAAAATTTGGAGGCAAATCCAACTTATAAGCCGCATTCCCAATCTGATGAAAAAACTCATAAGGACCTACATATCGAGGAAGTTACTTGACCCTCTTTCCAAAATGCATGACACCCTTCATAGGTGGACTTTCACATACCCCCAATCACCAAGATAAAACTAAAGATCCCTCTTTGTCACATCTGAATATGACTTTTGGCGACTTCGAGCCATCTTAATTCTCTCGCTAATCAACTCCACCTTCTCCATGCCTCCAACACAAAATCTGGGCCGCTCAAAGCTATTTCTCCCAACTGAAGTCACGCCACCGGAGATCTGTATCTCCTACCATACAAAGCCTCAAATGGTGTCATACCAATGCTATCATGGAAGCTATCATTATAAGCAAGCTCAATGAGTAGAAGATGATCATCCCAATTCCCTTGAATTCCAACACACAAGCCCTTAACATGTCCTCCAAAGTTTGAATTATCCTCTCGTCTTGTCCATCAACTTGAGGATGAAAGGCGGTACTCAACTTCACCTTAGTACCAAGTCGTCTTTGAAGCAAGCTCTAAAAGTGAGAAGTAAATTAGGTGCCATGACTTGATATGATAGACCTGGGTGCACCATGAAACCTCACCAACTCTTGGATGTACAACCTTGCTTAATCATCAGCATTAAAGGTAGTTTTGACCGGTAGGAAATGAGCCTACTTAGTCATCCTATAAACATTAACCTAAATTGCCTCAAATTATTCTCAGGTCCGAGGCAAACCAACCACGAAATCCATGTTCACATCTTCCCACTTCCAAGTATGAATCTCAATATCTTGAGTCAAACCACTGGGCCTTTTGTGCACTTCATTTACTTGTTGAAATTTGGATACAAACATGGATATATCCTTCCTCAAACCATACCACCAATACACTTCCCTCAAATCTCGATACATCTTAGTAGATCCCGAGTGAATCAAATAATGAGAGTTATGGGCTTCACTCATGATTACCCTCCTAAGATCATCTACATCTGGAACATACAACTGATTTTGGTACCCAAGCACACCATCTCCCCTTTTGGAGAAAACCTCTATCTTCTCTTTAGCAACCAATTTCTTCAACTCAACCAATGTCAAATCTAGATCTTGTTTAGCCTTAACATCAACAACCACAGAAGATTTAGCCCTACCCTGAACATGAATACTACCATCATTAGAATCGGCCAAGCTAACACCTAATCTAGTGAAACGGTGAACATATTTTGCCAGCTCTTTCTACTTTTCATCAACATGAGCCACACTTCCCATAAGTAGCCTACTAAGAGCATTAGCTATAACATTTGCCTTGCCAAGATGATATTGTACGCTCATGTCATAGTCCTTAAAGAGTTCCAACCATCTTCTCTGTATCAAGTTAAAATTCCTTTGAGTGAACACAAATTACAAACTCTTGTGGTTAGGAAAACATCAACATGCACTTCATAAAAATAGTGTCTCCAAATATTTAAGGCAAATACCAGCGCCAATAACTCATGATTATGTGTTGGGTAAGTACGCTCATGCACCTACGATTGCCTTGATGCATAAGCTATACCTTACCATGTTGCATAAGCATACAACCTAACCTAATCTGAGAAGCATCACAATACACCCACAAACCTGTCTAAGCCATTCGACAAAGTCAAAGTAGGAGCCTGTGTAAGTCGATTCTTCAAAGTCTAAAAACTCTTCTCACATTCATCTGACCATACAAACTTGGCCTTCTTTGAAGTCAACTTGGTCAATGGAAATGCAGTAGGTGATAACCCTTCCATGAACCTCCTATAATAACCAGCCAACACAAAAACACTCTAAATATTCGAAGGAGTCAATGGTCTAGGCCAATTGTTCACAACCTTGGTCTTCTTCGGGTCAACTTAATACCATCATCAGACACCACATGACCAACAAAAGCTACCTCACCCAACCAAATCTCACATTTGCTAAACTTACCATATAATTTCTTCTCCCTCAATGTCTAAGGAACCAACCTCAAATGATCCTTATGTTCCCGCTCACTTCAGGAATAAATAAGGATATCATCGATGAAGACAACCACAAAACTATCAAGGAACATCACGAACACCTGATTCATTAGACCTATAAACATGACCGGTGTATTATTCAACCCAATCAATATCACCAAAAATTCAAAATGCCCATACCTAATCCAAAAAGCTTGGGAATGTCACACTTCCTAGCCTTCAATTGATGATAGTCAGAACAGAGGTCAATCTATGAGAAATGGGTAGCCCCTTGAAGTTGATCAAAGAAGTATTGATCTATGGCAATAGATACTAATTCTTCATAGTTACCTTATTCAATTTCCTATAATCAATGCACATCCAAAGTGATTCATCTTTTTTCTGATAAATAACATCGGAGCACTCCATGGAGATATAATTATCCTAATGAAGCCCTTCTTTAACAAATCCTTCAACTGATCATTTAACTACTTCAACTCAGCTAGAACTATATGATAAGTGGAAATATAGATAGGTTGAGTATCAAGAGAAGACCTATGCAAAATTATACTTCCCATTCAAGAGAAATACTGAGTAAGTCTTCAGGAAACACATTTGCAAACTCATTCACCATAGGAACCGATTCAAAAGTAGCTGACTTAAACTCTACATCCTTGACCCTTACAATATGATAAAAATACCCCTTCAAGATCATCTTTTGTTCTTAAGGTAAGAAATAAATTGACCTTTAAAAGAGGGTTATTACCCTTCCATTCAAGAACGGGCTCATCTAGAAATAAGAATATGACCTTTCGGGTTCTACAATCTGTAGAGACATAAGAAGCATGCTGCTAATCCATCCTAAGAATCACATCAAAATCAAAAATCTCAAGTTACACAAGATCACATAGGAAGACTTTATGCAGAATCGAAACAGGACAACTCCGATAAACCCTATGAGCAACAATAGATTCACCCACGGGAGTATAGACTGAAAAAGGTTCCCTCAAGATTTCAGAATTCAAACCAAACTTAACAGCTAACAGTGGAGTCATAAAACTAAATTTCCACTTGGATCAAGAAAACTATAAGCATCAAAATCAATGACTTACAACATACCAGTCGTAACATCTGGAGTCTCCTCAACTTCCTAACGAGCATGCATAGAATAGAACATGTTGTTTCTTGGAGTAACACCTTGTGGAGTTCTTTCCTGGCCTTAACCACCTTGAGCTACTTGATCTTAACACTTCTAACCAATCTTAGGAAAACGAACAACCTTGTGGTTCTTATTACCACACCTATAGCATGCACCCAACTCCCTCTAATAAGCATTCATGTGATTCCGTCCACACTTGTCACATCGTGGAAGAAAAGGATCACCACCAACCGGTGATTTAGGAGGAGGCAACCTAGAATTAAAAAACTCGAGCATTAGAACCTTTGCAATATTGGAAGCAACATAACCAACACCCTTGGAGTGGAGAAACTACCATCATAACCAGCCCTCTTAGGACCACGCGCCCTATTCTCCTTGAGCTTTTCTCCTTCAATTTGTTCAATATATATCATGGGCCTGGAGATGTCCATGTCTTGAACAAGTATAATTGTACCACATTCTTTCACAACTAAGTCAGAGATCCTAGAAATAAACTTATTTATTCTTGCATGGGTGTCAGCCATAAGCATATAAGCATGCTTAGAGAGCTTTATGAACTTGAGGCATAGTCCCTCACACTCATACCACCCTGTTTGTGGTTGGTAAACTTTATCATCTTGTCTTTCCTAAGTTCAAGTGGGAAGAAATGATCAAGAAATACAAACAAGAACTCTTCCCAATTAACAACATTACCACAAACCCTCTTTATCAACCATTGAGTGCACCACACTTGAGCCAAATGTTTCAACTGATAAGAAGCCAACTCAGCTTTCTCCTTAGAAGTGACTCCCAAAACAGTCAACACCTTAGTGAGCTCATTAATGAACTATTGAGCATTCTCATCATCCTTTGATCCGTGGAACTCCGGAGGATTCATCCAGGTGAAATTTCTCATCCTAGAAGCTAGAGTGGGATCACAAAGAGGAAGATTAACCTTCCTTGTCTAAGAACTCAGCACTTGTAAAAGTATAGCAAAGGATGTACAGAATTCACCATTAAAGATTGGCTCTTCCATAGGCCCCTGAGGAATTTGGTCCTCACAAACTAGGGCCGATGTTGGCAGAGCATCTTTTCATAGAGGCATCTTTTGTAAATTAGCTAGATAGCATCAGGATAAGGAAACAAAATATATGGTCCAAGTGCTACATAAGGTATGAAGAAGTGAGCCCATTCCTAGAACGTCATCACAGCCTCCCACTCATAGGCATGGTGTAGCTCATACCCATGAATAGGACTCTACTTGATGCAACATGTTGGACTATAAGGATGATTTACAACCTAGTGCTTTGATAACAAGCTTGTCAAGACCCGAACCTAGGGTCTAGGAGTGATAGTGCGAATGAGAACCCGAGAGTCCCCAAAAAAGCTTTGAAGTATCCTTATTCTCATCATCAGTTTGGAGCCCAAATAGATAATAAACACATAGTTCTAAGAGATGGGAAATAGGAGTCATGCTATGGGGATGTCATAGGAAAAAGGGTTAACATCGATTCACATAACACATAGCACAGAAAAACAAAGGGGCAGGTAAGTATGACTTACTCTATGAGGGCAATTTGGGACTTATAATCTTTCGCATCATAATATAAAAGCACATCATAATACTCATAACCAATCCATATGACGATATCTAATAGATATCCATATCCATAACGATAATATCCTAATACAACACTTAACATATAAACATAAAAGAGTCTACAAGATATCCAACAATGCCTCTAGTAGAAGATAGGACAGGGGCCAAGACATATCCCAAGCTCCCCATCAAAGTAAATAGCATAAAAAAACTCCATCGGTAGAGGAATGGCGGTCTGTCCTTGGAAGATAGGACTCACCAAAATTATCTTAAGATCTAATCTAGCCTTCGTATGGTCGATACAGGTTGTCCTCGATTGCTACGTGGTTAGATCATGTAGGAAAATGTATGCATTAGTATGCTTAAATGTATTAAGTATGCGGGTATGCAATGTATATGAGCTAGCCAACGTGTATTCAATGTTAGATGTTAAGGGCACGTTATATAGAAAGAAACATACATCCAAAAAAGAGTAGTATAGCAAATGCCTTGAAATCTGTGATGCATGAAATGTCATGCTGCTTATAAGTAGAGTGGATGGGACCTCAACCAATATATATGATCATGTGAGCTATTACATGGAATCCCAATGTTATTCCTACACCAAAGGAAAGGGGGAGTCACTAGCCAAGGCGAACATCCATAATTCCTAAGTGGATCCACTAAAGCTGCGTAATTGACCAAGCCTCTACTAATGGGTGGTTCATCTAGACAATCAAGTGTAATCTAATCACTAATCGTTTAAACTATGGTGGCACATAAATATGGGACAATGACATTCACCTCTAATGGGTCATATCTCAAATAAGAGGCCGAGCCTTAATCACAAGGTCCTCTAAGTGCTAAGTCATTATGCCATAGGAAAACATATACATATATATTCTTGAAATAGGATTATACGTCTTTTAAAATCACAATGATAGATACATAGGCTTAAATGCAAAAACATAGTTCAAGTCGTGCATACTTGGGCTAAAAAGCAAAATCATATCATAACCATATAAGTTTGGGCTCAAAGGCCAAATCATAATTCATTTTATACTTTCATGCATAGGAATAGCTCACTCATGCTAGTACATAGTGGTGTAAAGACACCCAAAATTGCTCAAAGGGTCATATCATAAACATTATCTGATCATTCGTCATGTCATAACAATACTTTCATCATAATTTTATTTTTCAACACAATTGGGTCTTAATTGATTTCATAAACTTCATGAAAATAAATGCTCATATATTCATATATCATGAGGAATGAAGAAATAGCATGGGTATTAGTAATTCATAATTAAAACAACATAATAAGATAAAATCATAGTAAATCCACGAAGAAATAAGAAATATAAGCATACATGAAATCGTGAATGGATGGATTCATAAATTAAGGAACATGTAGATGTAATTCCTTATAAAACCCATTGAAAACCATAATAATCAGACCCAAATTATCATAAAGACAATAAATAAGTTCATCACATAGCTCAATTTTAACAAATTAGAATTAATTTAAAAGACCCATTTGCAAAATAGACTTAGAATTCATGAAATTCAGAAATAGCGGTTCTAGGTCTTCATGATTGGAAGGGAATCATGAATTAATCCCACGTACCTTAGCTAATAGAGAAAAGTCAAGAAGAATTTTGATTAAGAAAAGAGTTATTCCTTAATTCCCAAGCTTAGTCTTCACAAGAGTTCTTGAGAGAGATTTTAGGAGAGTTCAATATAATTCTAAGTGTAGGAATAAATTTGAATGAGTGAAATGAAGTATAGGTCATTTGAATGTATTTAGGTAGCATCTTAGGAGAAATCGTAATTATGAAAATACCTTTAATGAATTGAGTAGGAAAATGTTGCCAAGGGTGTAAGGGAGGGGTATACGGTATGTGCAAGGTTATATGGACCATATACTTTCTCCATGATCCAACACTTAGAAAAACATCCACTGACGATAGTCCAAGATGGTAATTCCATACTTACAAAAATTTTGTAGGCATCCATACGGACGGCTTCACAGTCCGTACCGAGGCATACAAACCATATGCCTCCTCTGTACCATTTCACTTAAAAAAAGTATTCATAAAAAATTTTCAAGACAGTGATCAGATTCATAAAATATATTCACTCCAATGCCTATATGGAAGGGCTCACGGACCATGAAGGACCATATGATACGTGAGAGGGTCTGTGTGAAATGATTTAGCTCAAAAATGTGAATTTTCAAGACTAAGTCTACCATACGATCTACCACACATACCATGTAAGGCCCATGTTTGGCATGCCTTATTCTTAAACTTCCACATAAAGGCAAATATTTCCCACATAAGGCTATGGGTCACCTCAAGGAGCTTCCACACGGTATTTATGGCCTCATACAGACTACAAAGGCTTCTATTAAGTGTTACCTTGGTCCAAAATTTTCAAGCTCCATTAAGGTCATACGAAGTCTGGGTCCTTACAGTAGGACCCTGATATGATTATGAATAAAGGATTTACGACCTTGAAGGTTACCTCAAAATCATAGAGCATGAGTCAAGATCCTGAGAGGAGGCTTAGTAAGCTATCATGAAATGAACTACTCTTATGCATGATGTTATAAACTATAAGACTATGATAAAAGTTATGATGATGATAAAAAAGTATGAATTATAAAGATTTATGATGAGTATGACTATATGCCTATGTTATGTATTCTATGCAATCTTGACTTAGAACTAAGAGGACCTTAAGATTGTAGCTCATTCATTAGTGAGGCATGACTTGTTAGAAGTAAATTCGATTGTCTCATAACTATATGCCACTATAGGAATGATGATTTTCCCAATATGAGTTGTTAGTGGATCCATAAAGCTTATGGCATGTAGAGTTCTACCTTGACAAGTAGATTCCTATTTTTTGATGTAGGGGCCCCAACAAGATTCCATGTTATAAATCACATGATCTGTTGTTGCTTATGGTGTCATTCTCACTTATGTAGATATATTATTATGTCATGTATTGTTACACCCATGATATATTGGTACGTTGACTGTAAGTGTGTGTGTATATGCACTTGACTATGTATCATCATTCTACAACTATTAATATAATGTATATCCTTGATTGCATGCCCGTATAGTTAGTACATTCAAACATCCTAATGCATACTTTAAGCCTACATTTTCTCATAACGTAGGGATAGCTGATTATCCTCCTCGTCATCCTTATGGCAAGATTTGGATTGATTTTAAGAGACAGATTGGGTGAATCTTCATGCTTCGGGGATGGAACCTACTACCATCCAATTTTATATTATGTTTAGCGACTATCTTTTATTTTTATTTGATGGTGAGATAGGGACATGTCTTATTTCCTACTCAGTCTATACCTTAGATACTTGTTGGACATGATGTATGACTTTTATGGCTTATGTACCTCTTTTTTTATGCTACAACTTATGATTACGCCTTAGATTCCACTTATGTATCATCCCTCATTATCCTTGAATGTTTAGGTTGTTCGAAGAAGACTAGTTTGGAGTTCCCTCGTAGATTTTATTTGTTGTGTTATACCTAGGGTCTAGCTTCGATGATGAGAGACTTTGTATCAGAGCCAAATTGTGAAGTGTCTTAGGTAGTCCAACATTCCACATCAAGTAGAGTCTTATTTATGAGTTTGATATGCGTCACATTTATGAATAGCAGGCTATGAGGGATCTTAGAAAATATTTTACTTCATTCATGATTTAAGTTGTGTTATGGAAAGTGTCCTTACACTTTCTAACTCTAATGATTTTTCTTTGTGCTTTTACATAAAATGCCTCCAAGAAGAGGACTGGAGTTGAGGGAAACGCGTGTTAATGAGGATTAAGTTTCCAATGATCCTTTAAGAGAACAAGTCACTAATGGTGAATTTCTGACCGCTATTGCTATGTTGGCCTGGGCTAAGGAAAACTAGACCAATCATGGTATAGTTGCTCCTTCTCCTCATGTGACTGTCTCGGCAACTTGGGTAAGAGATTTTGTTCAAACAAACCATTCTAAGTTCATTGTTTAAAGATAGATGATGATACTCAAGAGTACATCAATGAGGCGTGTAAGGTATGGCTGTCATGGAGGTGACTTCAGAGACGAAAGAATAATTGATAACTAATGACTCTGTAATTTAGACTCATATTAAGCTTCAATTGCCTAAGATATTGTCTTCAATGCGCTATTTTACCTCAAATATTAACCTTAATGTGTGTTTGATGCTAGGACTAAGGAACAAGGTGCATGAAGGGAAAAATCATGGACAATCAAGCTAAAAGGAGCAAAAATGCATAAAAGGCGGTCAAAATCGACCATCACCTACATGTTCGGTTATCTGTCAAATAGGTACAGTGATTGCCTAATTTTACACCGCCAAACCCCTTGTTTGGAGTTCAACTCGATGATAAAAAGTACTACTCAATAGATTATCGAAGTGATTTGACGGTCTATTGTTGTCGTCACCTAATATTACAAAAATTGATGTTAAATTTCAGCGATGGAAGTTACTATTAAAAAGATCGCCTTATTCAGTGATCTAAAGTTTGGTTGACGAGGTTTACATAATTTAAAATGCCTAAAAGTGATTCAAAATGTGATAGTGTGACCATACAATGATCTCGACTATGACTGTCGAATGGTGCACCAAGGGTAGATAAAGGATATTTTTTGTCTACGATATAAAACACCAATAGAGAGATTTTATAGAGTACACAATTATACATTCTCAGTACAAAATTCAAATGTTTGTCACAGATCTTGCGTACACAATTCCTCACTAGGAGAACAAGAGTCTTGTTGTAACGACCCAAAAAAGTTCCTGAAATTGTGCCTCGGAAATGACTACAATTTTAATTTACATATATCTCAAAATTTGTAAATTATTTCAGAAGTTCGACTTCACATTCTTGTTTAGCATATCAAATTTAAGGGGAAACGAGTCTAATCCCTATTTTAGAGTGAACAATTAAAAATTTCAAATTTCAAAGTGATGAATTCTAGTGAGGTTAGCACATTGCAGGCATGACACGCCTCAGTGTTAAAAAGTGTCTAGTTTTTTATTTTTGTCCAAGACTTTTAAGTCTTGGGCCTAAGCATTCCCACATGTGAACATAGCTGTACTTAGCCATTTTCCACCCTCACATCATTCAAAACATTGCCCAATACTTACTCAAACACTTAGGCTTCTATTTCTCTCAAGATTCTAGTGCCAAACCCTCTCCTAATCATAAGGAATTCAACCAAGATTCAAGTCTCCGTCTCCAATCTTGTTCAATGTATCTCCAAACGCTAAAGTATATGGGTTTCTTTCATGGTTTACTTTCACCCATGATGCCCAAGCTCCCTTTTAACTAAGATTGCATGATTTAATGTTTATTTACTTATAGGTCTTATTTATTATGAAAATCACTGCACACTATATTGTGGTTTATGAAATTGTAATTGTTTTAGCATGTTTGGAGCTTTGAATCCAAGGTCAATTGTGAGATCTGATGAAGGGTTTTGATGTATATTGCTTGAACGTGTTACAACTTATTGATTGATGTTTTACACTGGATTTACTGGCATGATTTCACTCTTGAATTTCATGGTTTTATACTAGCATTAAACACCCGTCAAGTGTTTGATAAAATGCCTTTTTAAGGATTCTATAAGTTTTAATGATCTATTGGTTGAGTTATGATTCAAGTGACTCTATGATGATTCTGAGCTTTCTAAAGACATGTTTAAATCATGCAAATGTTGATGATGTTGTAAATCAAGGTTTAAGCCCTTTCTTAAAGATTTCACCTCTTGTGAGCCCCATAATGTTGATGTTGATGCAAGGGTAAAGTTGATGATAATCCACTCTTATGGTTGAAGTTAGGCTCACCATTTGAGGTCAATGATGTTAAGAGCTACTTGTTCCATGTCCCTATGTTTATTGCAAGTTAATAAAATATGATTATCTTTATATTCTGTGGGGTTAGACTTAGCACCGATGGTTGGAGGATTTTCTCGCTTTCCTTGAACTATGTGCCACCATAGGACTATGTGATACTCTTGCTATACTAGTGGATTTATTCAGTACACTCTTCTATGAAATGCCTAATCCGAAATGAGGCAAGCTCCCGTAAGGAAGGCCACTTAATCTGAAAGGAGACGGCCTCCCGTATGGTGCAATTACACATAAAATCCTCTCTAAAATGGGATGGGCACCCATAAGGACGGCCACTTAATCTAAAAGGGGACGGGCTCCTGTAACGTGAAGTCACTCATAAAATCGTCTCCAAAAGGGACGGGCACCCGTAAGGTGAAGTATGATTTACCTTGACAAGTAGTCCACTTCTTTACCAGTGAAGGGTAATCATCGGGATTTCGAGTTGTAGCTCGCTTGGTCTTACTCTATGTTGGTTGTGGTCTTTTCCCACACTTACGTATTATGATCAATATAAGTTTTTTTGGATTGTAAACATGTTTTACTTCAAGCATCACTCATACATGTCATATTGTTACTATGTTATTCATTGCTTATGTTATGTATTTTGACTATGTTGTCTATTTGTTGTTGCATTATGTCCTACATTCTTAGTACATTTAAACGTACTAACGCATACTCTATGACTACATGATATTACCTTGTATGACCCGGAGACCCACTTGAGCATCTCCACCCACGTGGCTAGTACGGTTTCACACAATCTTCTTGGTGAGTCCTCCATTCTGGGGATGTTGCTTATGATCTAATGTTATGTTCTAAACTATCTTTCTTTTATGTATGCATTAACTATGAGGGTGAGCGGGGTTGCTTGTCTTGGCCCCCACTCTTAACGATGTAGTAGAAGTGTTGTTGGACATGTTTTGTATCTATGCTATGAGCCTTGACTCTCTTGTTCTTGTTG
Organism: Solanum medicagineum; assembly: GCA_026153255.1. Lineage (NCBI taxonomy): Eukaryota > Viridiplantae > Streptophyta > Magnoliopsida > Solanales > Solanaceae > Solanum > Solanum medicagineum. The sequence continues at coordinate 4,617 of JAPFFP010113212.1, read as the reverse complement.
TTTATGATATGAAAGTTTACCCTTAGTCCCAACTTTCCTTCATTATGCTTATCTCTTATTGTCATTGTTATTGCTTCCGCGACTAAGGATGTATAATGATATACTATGAGGCTTTTTTGGGGTTCCTTTTGGGTTCCCCATTCGCCGATCACGTCTAGGCCCTGGGCTTGGGTCATGTCAAAGACGGTACCAGAGAACTAGCTTATTAGATCCTCACAATCCAACGCACTATGTTGATTAGAGTCTTATTCATGGTTGTGTTGTGCGCCACAACTATGAGTAGGAGGCTATGAGGTGTTTTAGGAGATGTTTCCATTCTTCATGTTCTAAGTCATTCTATAGAGTTGAAGTAAGTTCCCCTTTCCCTCTAACAATTATCCTTTGTCATGCTAGTTAATCATGCCTAACCTAAGAAGAGGGAGAGCCTGTGCTCCCGAGGGACAATCGACTAATGGAGAGCTTCACAATGCTCTCACTTTTCTTGCACAAGTTGTGGCCAACCAACCCAATAAAATGGCCCAAGCCTCTCAAGCTCCTACACCGGCTTCTTGGGTGAGAGACTTCAAGAGGATGAGCCCACCAGAGTTTTATAGGTCAAGGGTGGATGAAGACCCACAAGAGTTTATTGATGAGATTATAAGGTATTGGCCATCATGGGTGTTAGATCGGAAGAAGGTGGAGTTGGCGGCCTACCAACTCAAAGGGGTAGCACAAACATGGTACAATTAGTAGAGGGAGGAGAAGGGAGTCAATAATGTGGTTTTATGGGAAGTGTTCAAGGAGGTCTTTCTTAATCGGTTCTTTCCTCTTGAGCTTAGGAAAGGAAAATTGGTAGAATTTATGAATTCAAGACAAGGGTCAATGAGTTTGAGGGAGTATGACCTCAAGTTCAACCAACTCTCTAAGTATGCTCCTCACTTGGTTGCCGACCCAAGGGCTAGGATGAACAAGTTCCTGATAGCTGTCTCTAATGTGCTGTAAAAATGAAGCACATTTGGTTCCTGTAACAAAGGATTTTGTTAGTTCTTAAAGAGAATTTTTAGTGTTTTGATGTGTTATTGTGTTAATCTTGCAGAAAAGTTAGGTTTGCATGATTTTGAAGAAAAGTTGCAGATTTTGCTAAAGCATAGGCCATACGAGCCCATCTATGAGTCGTGGGTTATATCGTAGCAGGAATCATAGACTAAAATTCAGAAACCTGTATACTGAAGGTTACTCCTACGAGCCCAGCCCACGAGTCATAAGACACTCTACGACTCGTATAGTTGGACTCATAGCGAGAATCAGAAAGCCAAAATGTTTGACCAAAAATTAAAGACCAAGACTACGAGATGAATATACGAGTCATAGCCCAATCAACGACTCCTACCTATGGGTCCTACTAGTTCAATCGAAGATGCCAAGATCTTGATACGAGACCCCGACTAGGACTCGTAGGTTCTCCTATGAGTCGTAACTACAAAACTTATCAGATGCTAACTTTCTTTTTTGCATAAATTTTAGGGTTGTTTTGTACAGTTAGGTTATTTTGAGAGAGTTCGAGCAGAGACTCTACTCCAAGATAACTTTGAAGCTTTTCCTAGGTTTTAGAGTAGTTTATTTTGTTCCTTCATTAAAGACACATTTTGGGAAATTGCAAATCTTTCTTTTGTATGCATTCTTGATCAACGAAGCTTGTGGGTTTGCAACTTGTGGTGCCTATTTCCTTCATTGTTATTGGTGAAACTCTCAACTATGTCTCTTGTTTGAATTTTTGTGTGTTTTCCTTTAGTCATGAGTAGTTAAGTACCCACAACTTGGGGTTGTAAGAACCCTGGGTAGTTGACTTGAGATGCCCTAGGTTTTTTGAATATTTATTATTGGGGTTTCGTATGTATTGTTTATTTTCCTTCATGAGTAATATTGTTTGGTAGTGGCGAACACCAAACCCTACCTACTATCACGATCACGACAAAGGTACTAATGAATAGGAAAAGGGAAGTAGATGACCAGATTCGGTTGGTGTTTTCCTATCTAATCGACCAAACATGACCAAGGGGAGGTTGACTGGGACAATAGGTAATGGTTAGTTGGCACGCCATGATAGCCAACCAAGTGGCATAGTGATATTTGACCTTCACCTTAACAAGAGGACAGGAAGAACCTAAGTAACCGTCTTGCATGAAATTCCCTAATCATAGTTATGTTATCTAGGGTAATTGAGTGAATGAACCATGGGAAACACAATTCCCAAGTTGTTCCTAAAATTGAGTATTTTCCTGTAACCTAGTTAACATTTATTTTATGTTGTTTTTGAATCAGAGACCCCTCCCCTTTAGAGATTACAGTTATAGACACTAGGAATGATTAGTAGTGAAATCCTATAGTCAACACCTGCATTCCCTATGGATTTGACCCTAACCTCGGTTAGGTTAATTACTGATAGCGACCACTTTCTTATTAGAGTGTGACCATCATCAAAATTATGGCGTCGTTGCTAGGGAATACATCTAGCTTTGATGTTATTTCAACTATTAGTTAATTCTAGTGTCAATTTCTAAAGTCTCTTGTTTTTTATTTTTGTTTTGTTTTCGTTGTTTGATTTCTTTTTCGAGGTATACTAGGTTGTATGCCTAACACAAGGATCCAAGGCAATCCCGTTGCTCCCCTAAATTTTGAGATCCATCGACTACCAAGAAGGTTGGCTCGAGTTAATGAGGACATTTAGGTTGAAGAGGATATGCATGTGAACGAGAAAGACTTAAGACGAGAGGAGAATCCACCACCAAGGGTTAACAGGCCGTAGCTTAGAGACTTCAATGCAAATCTTATGGCTAGAATCAATATCGACTAAACCCTATGGCGATGGATGTTACCGATTCTATAGTACTACCACCCCTACTGGCAGATGCAAAGTTTGCGGTATCAAGTGGGTTTCTCCAGATGCTCTAAAACTGTGGACTATTCACCGGGATACTGTCAGAGGATCCCCATCGTCATCTCCAAAATGTCGTGTTCGTGTGCAAAAGTGTCATAGGGACACAAAATATTTCTATTGACGCTGTTGGATCAAGGGTGTTCCCATTGTTACTGATTGGCAATGTAGCCATATGGTTGCCTCAACTCCCTCCGGGAAAGATATTTCCCAAGGTTGAAGAAGTTGAAGCTTAAGGAGCAAATTAATAAGTTCGAGCAATTGCCTGGAGACTCTCTTAGAACTACATAGGAGAGATTCACACCAAATGCTTGAGAATGGTCCCTTATCATAAGACTGTTGATGATGCTTTGGTCGAGATATTTTTTACAGAACACTTGATGAAAATAGCAAAGCATGTGCCAACATGATCATAGGAGGTGTTTTTCTTGATCAACCATTTGAGTTAGTGGAAGAAAGAATGGAGCAAGTGGTGAAGACCAATAGAGCATGGGCTCAGAGTGAGGGAGGTAATACAAAGAGTTCTTGTGCGGTTACCACAAATACTGAGCAAGCAAAAGTAAATGAAGAGATTATGGAGCAACTTGCTCAACTCCGTACAGAATAGATTTGGTTTTGAAGCAAAACCAAGCTAGCGTGAAGGAAATAGCCTACCAACCCCCAATTAATCCTGTATATGATGATCAATTCTTTGATGAGGATGCTTGTTATGTAGGAAACCAAGCGACGGGTTTTCGAAACAACCCCTAAGGATGCAACTCAGATTATTGGAGGCAAGGTTCCGGGAATAAAGGTTGGAACTTCACTCAAGAAGGGGCAGTAGTGATATTAGGGGTGGATACTATGAAAGAGAAAGAGTGCAAGACATAGAATGGGGGAGAAGAGAAGGCTACAGAAGTGGTCCTTATGTGGCACCACAAAATCGTGATGCCGGATCAAGCAATTCTAGGATCGAAGAATTGATAAATTATTGAAAAGGGAGGATCACTATGATGAGAATTCGAAGGGGATGAAGGCCGATATTTCAAGCATAAACCAAAAAATAGAGTCTCTCTCTGTGGCCATCAAGTAACTTGAACAACAATTCGGACAAATATCTTCACAGTTGAACCAATACCAGAAGGGCAGCTTATCATGCAACATGGTTCAAAAGCCTAAAAATGAAGGGCATTGCATTGCAGTGATGATAAGGAGATGCAAAAGCACAATAGATCTTTCTATGCAAAAGGTAAAAAATGGGAACAACAAGAAGAGAATGAATGAAGGAATCCAAGCACGCAATGCAGAAGAGCAATCCATGAAGTATAAAACCTTTCCTAGGCCTCCTCCTCCTTTCCCTCAAAGGCTTGGAACGGAAAAGGAGGAAGGTAAGTTTGAATAATTTTTTTCAATGCTAAAAAAAATTGTCAGTAGACCTTCCTTTAGTTGATGCCCTTGAAAGGATTCCATGAGATGCAAAATGAATGAAGGATCTAGTCAAAAATAAGCTAAATGTGAGTCAAGACCTCTCTACAGATGTTCATTATTGTAGTTTCATCACTAAAAAATCATTCGTCCAAAAGTGCGAAGACCCCGGTGCATTTACCATGCCATGCATTGTAGGAGACCTAGCGTGTAACAGCCCGAACCCACACGTGCATATATTGTCCGCTTTGCCAGCCATGGGTCGCCCATGCACCAGCGCACGGTTTTGTTTCTCCCAG
>JAPFFP010113191.1:0-18426 GCA_026153255.1 Solanum medicagineum | reverse complement strand
AGTGAAGAACAACCTGAAGATTCATCTATGCTTGCAATGAAGGATGATGATGAAGTTTATGATGGACTGTTTGCCTTTATGGCCAGTCAGATGATGAAGAAGAAGATGATGAAGGTAACATTACTAGACCTTAAAGATAACTTAGATCTTTACTCTACTAGAAAGCAGAAAAACTAGCATGTGTTCTTCTTGACTAACTCTATGAATTATTATTGAGAAGGACCTATTAAACAATAGTGTAGATATGTCTCAGGTTGAAAAAACTGCTTTGACTACCCAAGTGTCTGATCTTGAAGTTAAAGTCGTTGATGGACTGTTGAAGCTGATGAAATCTAATGGTCGGTCTGATGCTAAGTTAAAAAGGAATATAACTTAAATTGAACTTGCATTGGAGGAGAAACTAAAGGAGGCTGAATTGAAGTTGAATTTAGCCTTGGAAAAAAACACTGTGATGGAAAAGGACCTGGTAAAGTTAAAGAGGACTTGAACAAATCTATGAAGTGGACTGCATCATCCAAGCTTATGGGAGATATGTCCAGCAGTTGGGGTCCTGAAATGAGAGGAATAGGTTATGTCAATAAAATTGACCCCCCTATAATCCCTAAAAAGCAAAGATGTTTCTGTTACTGAAAATCTTTTGTGTTTACATTGTGAAAGAAATGGTCATCTTAAAGACAGTTGTGAGGTTCTCAAGAGAACTCTGAACAAACAAAAGTTTGTGCACTAAGAAAAGAAAAATGTGAAGGAAGAACCAGGTCCTAAGCCTAAACTGAGGAACAGACCTCTGCCCAGCTAGCCCAGGAAGTCTGTAATTAGGTCTCTATCTACTTATTGAGAGCTCAGATTAAAATAGGTTCCCAAAACTAACTTGTAAATAACTTACAGGAAAAGTTAGGAAGAAGCAGTCAGTTCTGGTATATGGACAGTGATACTCAAAGCACATGACGATAAAGACTAAAAACTTCCTCACATTAAATGAGTTTGAAGGAGGCAGTGTTTCCTTTGGTGGTGGACAAAAGGGTTATATCATGGGCATAAGAAAGATTGTCAAGTGTTTTGAGAAAGCTATTGAAAATGTGTACTATGTTGAAGGATTAAAGTATAGTCTTCTTAGTGTATCTCAAATCTGTGACAAAGGGAATGAAGTCAAGTTTCTATCAGACAAGTGCACAGTTACAAACTTGTCTACTAATTAGGTGGTGCTAATAGCAATGAGGTGCAGAAACATGTATATGGTAGACCTGAGAACAATAAATGAGTACAATCTGATATGTCTAAAAGCCCAAGATGATTCATGTGACTTGTGGCACAGGAGATTTTGTCATATCAGTCTTTTTTTTCCTGAAAAAACTAGTATCCGAGGACCTAGTTCGTGGCTTGCCAAAGATGAACTTCAGAAATTCCAAAGTGTGTGATGCATATGCCTAAGGAAAGTAGACAAAAGTCTCATTCAAACCAAACATGAAGTAAGTATCTCTAAACCTATTGAGATTATTCATATTGATCTCTATAGTCCTGTGAAGGCTAAATGCGGAGCTGGAAAAAGGTATATTATGGTGGTGGTTGATGATTACTCAAGATACACTTGGGTAAGGTTCCGGAGATCCAAGGATGAGGTTGCTGAACTACTGCTCAACCTCATCAAACAGATTCAGAATCAGTTTGGAAGCAAAGTTGTTGGGTTCAAGTTTGACCATGGCAGTGAATTCGAAATTCAACACTTGATGGTTTTTGTGTCGAGCATAGAATTCACCATAATTTTTCAGCTCCTAGAACTCCTCAACAAAATGGAGTTGTAGAGAGAAAAAATAAAACTTTAGTGGAAATTGGAAGGACTATGTTAATTGACTCTGGATTAGAAAAGAACTTTTGGGCTGAGACTGTCAATACTGCCTGTTATGTTACAAACAGGTGTCCGATAAGGACTCTTAAGAACAAAACTCCTTATGAACTCTTGTTTGGAAGGAAACCTAATATCAGTCACCTGAGAGCTTTTGGTTGTAAATGCTTTATAATTAAAAATGGCGAGGAGGAAGTTGGAAAATTTGAATCTAAAAGTGATGAGGGTGTTTTTGTTGGGTACTCTTCAAACAGCAAGGCTTATAGAGTATTCAACAAAAGAACCCTCTGCATTGAAGAGAATGTACATGTCATCTTTGATGAGTCAAGAGATGAAGAGGTTCAATGATAGTGGAGACTCAAACCTAGATGAGATACTCCAACTTTAAAAGGATAGCCTGATAAATGATTCTTCCACTGATGAAGCTGCACAAACTGAGGACAGGTCAAATGATGGTGATGAAAATGGAGAATCGTCAGAAGGACCAGATGCTTCTACAAGGGACTCAGAGATAGATGGTGTTGATCATGATGATGAACCTGACACTGCTCAACAAGAACGAGAGGACAACCTTGATACCTCGAGAAGTTAGGGTCAGTCTATCGCAATGACCTTCAGATGGAAACATCAATCATCCCATCCTATGGATAATCTAGTTTCTCCTTTGGACTCTAGGATTCAGAAAACTAGAAACTTGATGTCTTGTGATGCCTTTATGTCTTTCGTAGAACTCAAAAATGTTAAAGAAGCTCTCAATGATACAGATTGGGTGAATTTTATGCAAGAAAAACTACTTCAGTTTGACAGAAACAAGGTATGGCATCTGGTTCCCAGGCCTTCAAACCGAACAGTGATAGGGACCAGATGGGTGTTCAAGAATAAGCTGGATGAAAATGGAATCATCGCTAGGAACAAATCCAGATCAGTGTTATAGGAATTCATCAAGAAAAAGGGATAGATTATGAGGAGACATTTGCTCTAGTAGCCAGAATGGAAGCAATCAGAATTCTGATTTCCTTTGCCACTGATATGGAATTCAAACTATTCAAGATGGATGTTAAGAGTGTCTTTCTAAATGGATACCTTAAAGAGGAGGTTTATGTAAAGCAGCAACTAGGTTTTGAAAATGTTGAAAATCCAGATTATATCATGAAATTAGATAAGGCACTGTACGAGTTGAAGTAGGCTCCAAGGGCCTGGTATGAGAGGTTATCTAGATTTCTGATGAGTCATAGATACAAGAGAGGCAAAATTGACAACACCCTATTTTTGAAGACCAGAGGAAAGAATCTGCTATTGTAAGTGTATGTTGACAATATCATCTTTGGGGCCACCACAAATTCTCTCTGTCAAGAGTTTGGGGAGCTGATAAGAAGTGAATTTGAGATGTGCAAGATGGGAGAGCTTAGCTTTTTTCTTGGATTACAGATTAGGCAGACTTGGTGGTACTTTCATCAGTCAAAAGAAGTACATCAGGGACCTGGTTAAGAAATATTAGCTGATAGATGCTAACCCAATTGACACTCCAATGGGGACAAGTGCTAAACTGGATGTTCATGAAACTGGTAACTTGGTAAATGCAACCATATACAGGGGAATTATTGGGTTACATACTTGACTGCTAGGAGACCTGATATAGTCTTCAGTGTTGGCATGTATGCTAGATTTCAATCCTGTTCAAAGGACTCACACTTGAAGGCTACTAAAAGGATTCTCAGATATCTCAAAGGTTCTGAATGCTTAGCTCTTTACTATCCTGTTGGTGACTGTTTTGATCTTTTAGGGTATGCAACTGTTGATTTTGTAGGGTACCTGGTTGACAGAAAGAGCATCTCTGGCATGTCTCATTTTCTTGGGTCTTTACTGATCTTATGGGGGACAAAGAAGCAGAATTCAGTGGCACTATCTACTGTTAAGGCTGAGTATGTAGCTGTTGGTTGTTGCTCACAATTACTATGGATCAAGCAGAAACAGGAAGATTTTGCAGTACTAACAGACACTATTCCCATCATGTATGATAACACAAGTGCTTTGAACATGGCTAAAAATCTAGTTCATCACAAAAAAACAAAGCACATTGATGTAGACATCACTTTCTTAGGGATCAGGTGGAGAAAGGAAATATGTCAATGAAGTCTTGCAGTACTGAAGATTAGATTGTTGATATATTAACTAAGCTACTTTGCAGGGACCAATTTCAAAGAAAAAATAGACTGAAACTTGGACTGATCAAGAAAAAGCATGAAGGATCAAAATGATTGTGATTTTCTCCTGTAGTCTTGGCTAGAAAGGTTTGAACAGGTATCTGAGAAATTAATCATAATCACTTAAATGTCATCTTGTACTTTGCAGGTTAGCGAAAATTGACAATTTCATAGGACTTAAAGATCAAAACTGGAAGAGTTTCACTCAAGGACCTGACTTACTACCAGGTTAGTATTTTGTTCATAATCTCTTACTTCATTAATAAGGATGCTCAGGACCTATCATGTTGATTCAGCTTTCTGAACCAACATCACTTCATCCCTGTCCCCGAAGAGTCGCAACAAATTAGGATTCAGATCCTTCTTTTCCCTCCCTTTTAAAAAGATTTCATCTATCATTTTGATTCATTGTTCTGCCAAAAGCCATCTAACTTTGTACCTTGTCTTCCTCTTGTTCTTTCATCTTCTTCAAATTTCTTTTTGTGTTCATCACCATGTCTGCTAGTCCTGAACACTCTTCTCCTCAAATAGGAGTGGAGGATGAGTCTATACCGTCTCTAAACATCAATACACCCCCACACACTCCTCTTCACTCTCCAGTAAAGCCTCATGAACTTTATCCTCTAACACAAGGTCACACACCATCCTCACCAACCCTTCATATTCCTTCTACCTTTGCACCAGTAAGGTTAGAGTCATCCAGTGCTTTCCCTGATTTGAACCCCATAGAACCTCCCCTAAATGTCACTGAGGAACAGGGTAACTCATCTCCACTGGGGCACACCTCTATCTAACTATCTGAGAGTCACTTTGATAGGGACCTAAATGAGGACAAGGGACAGAGCCGAATATACTGTCTGAGGGACCCGAGTGGTTTTCTAAGAGCTTATTTGGGTCATAAACATGGGTAACATAAAGGGACGACACTTGATGAACCTACAGGAGTGAAAACCTCTCCTGAGCTCACTATTGCCCTAAGTTCGCCTGTGTACGATCAGAAACTAGTAAGTGAGATCAGGACCATGTTGTTACCTGCTCCCACTGAGGAAGATGACGATGATGAAGAGGACAATATACCACTAAAAAGGCAAAAAAAGAAGCCTGATGCTCCTCCTATTTCTGCTCCAGCAAAGGACCAGAAAGAGAAAGGCAATGGCAAGGAAAATATGACTGAGGAGTCTGTAGTAGTTGTGAGATATTACACCACTAGGGGAACAGAAAAAGAAGTTATTGACTGATTCCATGGTTGCAAGAAGGCGAAATCATGCCATGAAGAAAAGAAAGAAAGTTGTTACTGTTGTTGAGGATGACATACCTGAGGACAAGGTTGTCATTGTTGACGAAGAAATGGAGGTTGACTGAACAGAATCTAAGGAAGAGTTAGGAGGACTAAGTCGGAGACCTAATGAGGAAAAGGACGCTAAGGCTCAGAAGAAAGTAACTATCAAGGGAAAGAGAAGTGACCCAGCTCCCACTAGGGGACTAGGTTCACAAATGGAAAGAAGGAAAGTTGAAAACGTTCTAACAAGGGACCAGAGAATTACTCTATTGTAAAAATAGAATGTTTTGAGTGGAAGGGTATTTGAACCTATGGCTAAAGGGAGGCTAGGTATGCGTGAGCTAGTAGATGTTGTGGAATTTCAGGGATGGGCCACTTGTTCGAATGGCAGTTCCATTCCTTCATGAATGGGAAGTGAGGGAATTTTAGTTGAATCTTAATATTCAGGAAGATGGGGGCTTTGTAACAAATGTTAGGGATATTTCTTTCAAGATAGATGAGGATAGTCTGAGTGAAATATTACAGGTAAAGAAGGTGGGGATCAAAATTGTAGTTGACAAATCCCCTTCGAAGAGTTTATTAGAGGAGGCTGGGAAGTTAAAGAATTTAAATCCCTCAATCGTCTCTAAGAAGCTGCTTAAGGGAAAAGATCAACTATATTTTGAGTTTACCTACAAAGTTCTATTTCCAAGGATGGACAAAAGGACCATAGCCACAATGGTTGACCTCTATTTGATGGAAAAATTGAGCACCATGGTGGACATTAGTCCACCAACACTTATGATGGAGCATATGACCAAGGTGCTCAATATGACAGAAGGCAAACATGGTATGGCATATGGTTACTTACTCAATCGAGTGTTTGCGTATTATCGGGTGGAACTAAGCAGGGGAATCACAGGGATCATAAAAGCAGTCTTCGTCCCACAACACTCTAATAGAATGTGAGTATGAGGGAACTGAAGGCAGGGACCAAAAGATCTCCTATCTCTGATTTGGTGGATCAGAATGAAGCCCTGAAAAAACAAGTGAAGGACCTGACTGTACCCTTAGCCAAGAAAGATGTTGAACTCACTTTGCTAAATGCTAAATTAGCTAAAGGCTCTGGTGAAGGACCAATGAAAAGCCCTAAAAATGCCCGAAAATGTGCCTCGAAAATGCCATAATCATAATTTCCATATATCTCAAAATCCATACGTGATATCAAAAATTGGACTTCATATTCGGGAAATTGAGTGGGAGATGGGTATAATCCTGATTTTAGAGGACCCGTAGTGAAAAATAATTTTCATAAAATTACAATTTCAAGAGACGATCTGTGCCCTGGGCTTGACGCACCAGGGGCGCAGAGCTATGCATTTTTTTCCTTATTTCCTTGTTTCAGCCCAAGGCATTGGGGTCCTAGCCCCATGACCACCTATGCATAAAAACACCTATACTTAGCCATTTTTCAACTCTATCACTCAAGAAATTCTTAAAATCCTCTCTAACACTTGATTAAATATTCCATCTAAATTCAAGTGTCTCAAGTTTAATTACGGATCTCAAGAACTCCATTCAAGCTTTAAGTCTCCTTCAAGTCTACATCAAGGAATCCCTGAATTTAGTTATATGGGTTTCAACCATTCGGTCCTTTCACTCATGGTGCCCAATCTTCCTATCTTATGAAAATTGTATGTTTTCAAGTTCTATTATCTATGGGTATCTTTTATTATCGATTATAAGCATGAAATATGTTGATATTTTATGAAATATTGATTAAATATGCATCTTTATCTATCTTAAGCTTATACTAAGAGTTGACTTTATCTATTGAGACTATGTATGTTTTGAGCTATGAAACTATGACCTATTATGAGATTTGATGATGGATTTCAAGGTATCTTACATGGGGGTTTTGCAATATGTTGGTGGATTGATTTACATTGAGTTTTCTCACATGGTTTTACTGATTTGTATGATTTTGAACAAGCATTACACAACTAGCAAGTGTTTGATCAAATTCCAAGTTAAGAATTTTAAGATATGTACATGTTTTTCCAAGTCAAGTGACTTCATAATGAATATGGGCTATCAAGTATGTTATGAATTCATGAAACTATCTATGATTATGCAAGTATAAAGTTACTCCCTATTTTCAAGATTGTACCTCTTGTGAGTCATTCATGTTAAAGCAAGGGTTCATATATGATTATGATCTATTATCATGTTTTAAGTTAGGCTCACCATTAGAGGTCAAGTATGTTAAGAGCTACTCATGTTATGATTCTATATTTATCACAAGTTACTAATGTAGGAATGTTTCAAGTATTCTGTGGGATTAGACTTAGTACCAATGGATTGGATGTTGGTGTGGACTATCTTCAAGGGCCCATACTCCTTTCCTCAAACAATGTGCGATCATAGGATTATGTTATACCCTTGCTATACTAATGGATCCATTTGGTGCACTTCTTAATGAAATCCTTTCCGAAATAGGTCATGTTTGCGTAAGGAGGGTTACTTCATATGAAATTGGTCATGTTCTTGTAAGGTGACCTTGGAAAGTAGACCACCTCTCAATGATGGGTAGTTATCGGTATTCTAGGTTGTAGCTCACTTTGTCTTATTCTTTCTCGGTTGAGGACTCTTCCCATATATGTATCATGATCTATGAAAGTTGATTGATTTGTAAGCATATTTTACTTTAATCATTGATCATGCATGCCATATTGATATTATGCTTATCTATTGCCTATTACTATGCATTTTGTCTATATTGGTTTATATCTTGTTGCATTGCATCCTACGTACTTAGTACATTCAAATGTACTAACGCATACTATATGCCTACATGATATCAGCATGTAGGGACCGGAGCTCCTCTTGATCATCCTCCACGTGGCTAGTGAGATTATTCGAAGAAAAGCTTGGTGAGTCCTCAAGTTTGGGGACAATATTTACTTTCTCTTACTATTCCTAAGACTTCTTGATGTTGAACATATGATATTATGAGGGTGAGCCCGGAAAGTGTCTTTGCCCCCGCTTTATTCTAAGTTTATGGGTTTTGTTGGAACATTATGATGTATTTATGCTATAAGCTTGACTCTTTATGTTTTTTTGATATAAAAGACTTCCCTTAGTTCCGCTTTCCCTTTTTATTATCTCTTATTGTTATTTACTTTGCTTCCACGACCAAGAATGTATGATTGGTATGCTAAGAGGCTTGTTTGGATCCACTCGGGTTCACATTCACCGTGTCATGTCTAAGCACTAGGCTTGGGTCATGACAACTTGATATCAGAGCACTAGGTTGTTAATGGTCCTCCGAATCAAACACACCGCGTCGATTAGAGTCTTATCATGGTTGTGAAATACACTATAACTACGAATAAGAGGCTACGACGCATTTAGCAAATGTTTCCATTCTTTATGATCTATCTCGTACTTGTCACGACCCAATCTTAGGGCCTGGAAGTGACACGGCTCAAGGGGAACCCAAAGGGACCCCAAGCTAGCCTCTTAACACATCATTACACATCCTTGGTCGCAAAAGCAATGGATACAACATGAAAGAATAAGAATAGGGGAAATAGGACTAGGGAAAAGCTTGCACAACAACATAATCAAGAGACAAAAGACAAGCTCATATCATAGACATCAAGAACAATAGAGTTAAGGCTTTTAGAATAGATACATAACATGCTTAACAAAGACCTCTACACATAGATAAGAACGAGGTCCAAGACAAAGTAACCGGGCTCACCCTCATGGTCAAAATAGAAAATAAAGAGGAATATCTCAATACATAATAGGAGAATCATACACTAAGGTCCCCAGAGTGGAGGACTCACCAACTAGCTGGAATAGCACCGACTAGACACGTGGAGGAAGAAGATGATCAACTTGGGCACCGGTTCCTACATGGTGAGATCATGTAGGCATAGTGTATGCGTTAGTATGTTTGAATGCACTAAGTATGTAAGATGTAATGTAAACAAAACATGAGCATCATAATCAAAATTCATAACAATAGGCATACTTATAACGATATGACATGTATGACCATGCATAAGTAAATCATGCTTAAGTAATTCATGCTCATATAGAATATCATATGTGTAGAAGAGACCAAGCTAGATTTTGAAAGTACAAACCCCTTGGTAGGTTAGTGATGATAGCACTCATCACCCTAGTGTGTGAGGTACAAACCCCTCATCAAGGCTAGTGATGATAGCACCTATCACCCTAGTGTGTGAAGTACAAACCGCTTATCAAGGTTAGTGATGATAGCACCCATCACCTAGTGAGTGAGGTACAAATCCCTCATCAAGGTTATGATGATAGCACCCATCACCCTAGTGTGAGAGGTACAAACCCTCATCAAGGTTAGTGATAATAGCACCCATATGTTGACCCCTCAAGTAGGTCACCCGGATCGGGCATGGTCTAATGCAACACTTTTATATAGAATATACCATATACATAAGCTCATTTCATCATCATATAGTCACTCATATCATATCTCATGCTTTTGACCTTCAATGCCTCAAGAAACCACATCCGGTCAATGTATCAAGCACTTAGAAGGTGTGTAATGCTAGTATAAAACCATGAAATATGGAGATGATATCATGTATGAATATCTATTGTAAAACCATCAATCAACACCTTGCAACACCTTAAATCAATATACATCAAAACCACTCATCAAATCTTACAATAGATCCAATATTTATAGCTTAAAACATAGCAAAATAGTCACAACTTTAGATAGCTTTAATGTAGTGTGCAGTGAATTTCATAATAATCATTTCCATATTTCATGGGTGAAAGGAACCATAAAAGAAACCCACATACCTTAGCTTAGAGATGAACTTGGTAAAGATTGGATATGGAGACTTGAAGCTTGAAGAAGAACCTCGCAGGAAAACCTTAGCTTGGGATGAGGGTTTGGGACTTGAGTTTGGGGAGTGAAAATACCACTAAGTGCTTGAGTGAGTATTGGGAAATGTTTAGGATGATATGAAGGTGAAAATTTCAAAGTACAGTTAAAACACATTTGGGAACATTTAGGCCTAAGACTTAGAAGTCTTGGACCGAACTAAAAAAAATAGTCCCAAAATTAACTGGGGCGCGTCGCGAAGGCAACGTGGAAACCGCACTGGAATTTGCGTTCTTGGAATTTCATAATTGCTAATGTTTCGCTCTTAAAAATCAGGGTTAAACCCTTTTTCAAATAATTTGGACCCCTTGAACAAGAATATGAAGTCGGAATTTTAAAATAGCAAACGGATTTTGAGATATATAGAATTTAATATTTCGGGCATTCCGAAGCACGTTTTTGGACACTTTTTAAGGTCGTTTCAATACTCCCCTTGGGAACATTTATCCCCGAATATGTGAAAGAGACATACAAGAAAATAATGATCATAAAAAAATCAGCCCTAACTAAAATGCAACTTTACATTTAAAATGTCATTTTCAAAATCTCAACATGAATTTAAAATCATCATGACTTGCCAACTTAAACATGAATGCATATGAATGAAATAGGGGATGAAAGATAAGACTTGAAATTACATAGGGGACTTAGAACTAGTATCTTAGGCTTGAGTGGAGTGGAAAAGATAAGGATACAACTTTTGCATGTCCGCTTCTGCCTCTCAACTAGCACTTTCGAATTGTTGGTTCCTCTAAAGGACCTTCACAGATGTCACCTCCTTGTTCCTCAATGTCTTCACTTGCCTATCTAGGATCTGAACCGGAACCCCCTCATAAGTCATGTTATCCTCAAAAACACCCACAACATCAAGAGGTACAATAGCATTAGAGTCACCAACACATTTTCTCAACATAGAGACATAGAACACCGGCTGAACCAAATTCATTTCACTAGGCAACTTCAACTCATAAGCTACCTTTTCAACCCTCTTTATCATTTCATAAGGACCAACATACCTTGGACTCAACTTCCCTTTTTTGCCAAAAGGGACCATACCTTTCATTAGAGAAACCTTCAAATAAACCCAATCACCCACTTTGAATTCAAGGTCTCTTCTTCTCACATCGGCATAAGATTTTGGACAACTTTGGGTTGTTCTCAACCTTTCTCTAATCATTATAACTTTCTTAAGGGCTTTCATAACAAGATCCAGTCCCAATAAAGCAACCTTGCCAACCTTAAGCCAACCAACCGGTGATCTATAATGTCTCCCATAAAGAGCCTCAAAAGGAGCCATACCGATGCTACAGTGTAGCTATTGTTGTAGGCAAACTCAATCAAAGGAAGATGGTCATCCTAACTAACCCTCATCTCCATTAGACATGCCGTAAGCATATCCTCAAGTGTTTGAATTGTCCTTTCGGCTTGGCCACCCGTATGGAGGTCAACAGACGTACTAAGGTGAACTTTTGTACCAAAACCCCTTTGAAAAGACCTCCAAAAGTGTGAAGTGAATTGTGAACCAAGATCCTAGATGATGGACAAAGGAGCCCCAATGCAACCTCACTAACTCATGGATGTACAACATGGCATACTCTTCCGCCCCATATGTGGTCTTAACTGGTGGAAAGTGAGTCGATTTTGTCATCATATCAACCACTACCCAAATGGAATCAAAAACTTTTCTAGTCTTGGGCAATCCAACCATGAAATCCATATTAATCACCTCCCACTTCCAAGTGGGAATCTCTATGTCATGGGTTAGGCCACCCGGCCTTTGCTATTTGGCTTTGACTTGTTGACAACTATGGCAATTGGAAAAAAATTTGGCAATATCCCTCTTCCTGTCTCCCTACCAATACACATCCCTCAAAACTCTATACATTTTGGTGGAACCGGGGTGGATAGAATAAGGAGAATTATGGGCCTCATCAAGGATTTTCTTCGTCAAACAATCAACACAATGCACACACAACCTACCTTGGTACCTAAGGGCACTATCTCCCCCTAGGGAGAAAACCTCTACTTTGCTTTCTTTCACCAAGGTCTTCAATTCAAGCAAGGAGGAGTCAAGATCTAGTTTTGCTATCACCTCATCAACTAAGGAAGATTTGGAACCATCAACAACAACAACACTATCACCCAATTACCATAACCTAACCCCCAACCTAGCAAATCTATGCACCTCTCTAGCCATTTCCCTATCACCACCATCAACATGAGCTAGGCTACACATGGATTCCCGACTCAAAGCATCCACCACAGCATTTACCTTACCCGGATGATAATTCATACTCATGTCACAATCGTTGAGAAATTCTAGCAACCTTCTTTGTCTCTAGTTGAGATCTTTTTGAGTGAAGACATATTGAAGGCTCTTATGATCATGAAGACATGAACATGCACCCCATACAAGTAAGTGTCAAATCTTTAATGCAAGCACAACGGCGGCTTACTCTAGATCATGGGTAGGGTAGTTCCTTTCATGCACTTTGAGTTGTGTAGAAGCATAAGCTATGTCCTTACCATTTTGCATAAGCACACAACCCAAACCAACTCTAGATGCATCACAATACACAACAAAACCCTCAAAGCCATCCTATAGCGAAAATATAGGAGCGGACGCAAGCCTATCCTTCAATGTTTGGAAGTTCCTCTCACATTCATCGGTCCACAAAAACTTAACCTTCTTTTGAGTCAATTTAGTCATAGAGGAAGCAATGGAGGAGAACCTATTCACAAACCTTCTATAATAACCTGCTAGGCCCGAGAAGCTCATAATATACAACGGGGTCAATGGTCTAGATCAATTCCTAATCACATTGGTTTTCTTAGGATCCACTTTTATACCATCCCCCGACACCACATGACCCAAGAATGCAACCTCCTTCAACAAAAATCCACACTTGTCATATTTAGCATACAATCTCTCCTCCCTCAACCTTTGCAACACAACCCTCAAATTACCCATATGCTCCTCCCTACTATGTGAGTAGATCAAAATATCATCAAAGAAGACCACAAGAAAGGAATCAAGGTAAGGATTGAAGACCCTATTCATTAGGTCAATAAAGATGGCTGGTATATTAGTCAACACAAACGACATCACAAAAACTCATAATGCTCATACCTAGTCTGGAAGGTTGTCTAAGGAATATCACACTCCCTTACCCTCACTTATGATACCCGGACCGAAGATCAATCTTAGAGAAGAAGCTAGACTCTTGCAATTGGTCAAACAAGTCATTAATCCTTGGAAGAGGAGATCTATTCTTTATACTAATCCTATTGAGTTGTCAGTAATCAATGCACATTCTAAGTGACCCATCATTCTTTTTCACAAACAACAACAGAGCACCCCAAGTTGATTGACTAGGTCTAATAAATCCTTTTTCCAACAAATCTGTCAATTGTTCTTTTAATTCCTTCAACTCCTTAGGGGCCATACGGTAAGGGGGAATGGAGACAGGGTGAGTATCGGGAAGGAGATCTATGCCAAAATCTATCTCCCTTCCGGGAGGGACACCGGAAAGGTCATTTGGGAAGACATCAAGAAACTCGTTTACAACGGGGACTAACTCAATGGAAGGTACTTTGGACTCCACATCTTTAACCCTCACAAGATGATATAAACATCCCTTAGAAATCAACTTATAGGCTTTAATGCATGAAATGAATCTACCCTAGACCACCACATCTTGACTTTCCAATTCAAGGATAGGTTCATTAAGAAATTGAAACTTGACCCTACGGGTTCTACAATCAATAGAAGCATAGTAGATATTAAACCAATCCATCCTAAGATTGACATCAAAGTCTACCATGTCTAACTCAACAAGATCACAAGGCAATAACTTATGCAAAATGCAAATAAGACATCTCCTATAAACTTTCCTAGCAAAAATCGAGGCACCAATAGGAGTAGACACTTCATATGACTCATGCAACAACTAGGGGACAACATGGAACTTTTTAGCAACAAAAGGGGTAACAAAGGAAAGAGTGGCAACCAAATCAATCAAAGTATACACATCAAGGGGAACCCAAAGGGACCCCAAGCAAGCCTCTTACAACATCATTACACATCCTTAGTCGCGGAAGCAATGAAAACAACATAAAAGAATAAGAATAGGGGCAATAAGACTAGGGGAAAGCTTGCACAACATCATAATCAAGAGACAAAAGACAAGCTCGTATAATAGACATCAAGAACAATTGAGTCAAGGGTTTTAGCATAGATACCTAACATATCCAATAAAAACCTCTATGCATAGATAAGAACGGGGGCCAAGACAATAAAGAGGAATGTCTCAATACATAATAGGGGAATCATAGACTAAGGTCCTCACAGTGGAGGACTCACCAACTAGCTTGAATAGCACCGATTAGCCACGTGGAGGAGGAGAATCATCAACTTGAGCATCGGTTCCTACATGGTGACATCATGTAGGCATAGAGTATGCCTTAGTACATTTGAATGTACTAAGTATATAAGATGCAATGTAAACAAGAATTGAGCATCATAATGAAAATGCATAACAATAGACAATAGGCATACTTATAATGATATGACATGTATGACCAATGCATAAGTAAAACATGCTTAAGTAATTCATGCTCATATAGAATATTATATGTGTAAAAGAGACTAAGCTAGATTTTCAAAGTACAAACCCCTTGGTAGGTTAGTGATGATAGCACCCATCACCCTAATGTGTGAGGTACAAACCCCTCATCAAGGTTAGTGATGATAGCACCCATCACCCTAGTGTGTGAAGTATAAATCGCTCATCAAGGCTAGTGATGATAGCACCCATCATCCCAGTGGTTGAGATGTTGACCCCTTAACTAGGTCACCATGATCGGGCATGGTCTAATGCAACACTTTATATAGAATATATCATATACGTAAGCTCATTTCACCATCATATAGTCACTCATATCTTATCTCATGCTTTGGACCTTCAACTCCTCAAGAAACAACATACGGACATTTTATCAAACACTTAGAGAGTGTGTAATGCTAGTATAAAACCATGAAATATAGAGATGAAATCATGCAGGAAAATTTATTGTAAAACCATCAATCAATACCTTGCAACACCCTAAAGCAATATACATCAAAACCACTCATCAAATCTTACAATATATCCAAGATTTATAGCTCAAAACATCGCAAAATTGTCACAACTTTACATAGCTTTAGTATAGTATGCAGTGAATTTCATAATAATCAAGACACATTTGTAAATCAACTTTAAATCATCCAATTTGAGTAAAAGGTGGCTTGGGTATCATGGGTGAAAGGAACCCATGAAAGAAACCCACATACCTTAGCTTAGAGATGAACTTGGTGAAGATTGGAGATGGAGACTTGAAGCTTGAGGAAGAACCTTGAAGGAAAACCTTAGCTTGGGATGAGGGTTTGGGACTTGAGTTTGGGGAGTGAAAATATGACTAAGTACTTGAGTGAGTATTGGGAAATGTTTAGGATGATATGAGGGTGAAATTTGGCTAAGTAGTAGTAAAAAAATATTTGGGAACACTTAGGCCCAAGACTTAGAATTCTTAGACCGAACTAAAAAAAGGAATAGTCCCAAAATGAACTGTGGTGCGTCGCGAAGGCAACGCAGAAACCCCACTGGAATTTGCGTTCTTGGATTTCATAATTGCTAATCTTTGGATCCTAAATCAGACTTAAACCCTCTTTCACCTAATTTGGACACCCTGAACAAGAATATAAAGTCAGATTTTTGAAATAGCAAACAAATTTTGAGATATATGGAAGTCGAAATTCCAAGCATTCAGAGGCACGTTTTCGGGAATTTTTGGGGTTGTTTTAGTGCTTTAGAAGTAAGGTAAGGCTTTTTTCTCTAACAAATGTTCATTGATATTCTAGATCATTACTATTCTTAGAGGAAGAAGAGCCCGTACACCCGAAGAGCAACCAGCCCGTCCCGGTCCTCAACTTTAGATGGGGGAGCGGCCCATGATGAGTTCTGAGATGCCATCACTATGTTGGTCCATGCCATGACAAACAAAATCAACCAAGGGGCCCAAACCCCTCATGCTCCTACTCTGGCCTAAAGGGTGAGGGATTTTACTAGAATGAACCCACCGGAGTTCCATGGGTCCAAGGTGGATGAGCATCCCCAAGAATTCATTGATGAGTTGTACAAGGTGTTATCCATTATGGGAGTTAATTTTGAGGAAAAAGCGGAGTTAGCGGCCTACTAACTCAAAGGGGTGGCTCAAATATTGTTCACTCAATGGAAGATGGAGAAGGAAAATGGTGATGCTATCCCTTAGGATGAATTCAAAGTGGCATTTCTCAAGCGGTTCTTTCCTACTGAGCTGAGGGAGGCAAAGATGATAGAATTTATGAATCTAAAGCAAGGGTCTATGATTGTGAGGGAGTATGCCCTCAAGTTCAACCAACTCTCCAAGTATGCCCCACAGTTGGTTGCCGAGCCAAGGTCAAGGATGAATAAATTTATGTCGGGTGTGTATGACTTGGTGAATGAGAAGTGCCAAACTGCCATGTTAGTCGGTAATATGGATTTGTCTCGCCTCATGACATATGTCTAACAATTGGAGGGGGAAAAGCTTAGAAAGCGAAGGGTTGGTAAGTCCAAGAGGGCTCGAATTGAAGATAGGTTCCAAGGTTCTAAAGGTGGCCGGTTTCCTCAAGGCCACAAGTTCCAAGGCCAAGGGCCATCCAATGCTTCCAACAATAAGTTTGCAAATGATGGAGTGCCTAATCAAAGATTTCAAAGTGGTAATGAGGGGGTGGCAAAACCTAGTTGCCATAAGTATGGAAAGTCCATGATGTCCCATGTTTGAAGAACTCTAATGCTTGCTTTGGTTGTGGTGAATTGGGTCACAAAGTCATTGATTGTCCTAGTGCTCAACCCAAAATTAGAAATAGCCGTACACAAGGCCAAGGTGCAAGTGCGGGTCAAAGGGGAAGACGAGGCTAACAAAGGGGTGTACCAAGGCAAAATAGATTCTATGCTCTTCAAGGGAGACAAGGAGTTGCTGAGGTGCCCGATGTTATTACCGATATGTTAAAGGTTTTTTATTTTAATGTGTATTGCATCGATAGACCCGGGTGCCACTCTTTTTTTTATTACTCCTTTTTATTGCCAAAAAGCTCCATGTTAGCCTCGAATTGTTATGTGAACCTTATGAAGTGTCTACCCCCGTAGGTGAGTCCGTTGTTGCAAAAGAGTCTATAGAAATTGTCGCGTGTTCATTTTGCAAAAAAATTTACCTTGTGATTTTGTTGAATTAGATATGGTGGATTTTGATGTTATTCTTCGAATGGATTGGTTGCATGTATATTATGCTTCTATTGATTGTAGAACCCGTAGGGTTAAATTCCAATTCCCTAATGAACCCATCCTTGAGTGGGAAAATTGTGATGTGGTGGTCAAGGGTAGATTCATTTCTTGCCTTAAAGCCCAAGAGTTGATTTCTAAGGGGTGTCTCTATCATCTTGTGAGGCTTAGGGATGTTGAGTCCAAAGTCCCTCCTATTGAGTCGGTTCTAGTGGTTAATGAGTTTCTTGATGTCTTTCCTAATGAGCTTCCTGGTGTTCCTCCCGAAAGGAAAATAGACTTTGGTATAGACCTTCTTCCCAATACTCAACCCATTTCTATTCGCCCTTGCCGTATGGCCCCGGCGGAGTTGAAAGAGTTGAAAGAGTTGAAGGAGCAATTGAGGAGTTTGTTGGAAAAGGGTTTTATAAGGCCTAGTAAGTCACTGTGAGGTGCACGGGAGTTGTTTGTGAAGAAAATGGATGGTTCTCTTAGAATGTGCATTGATTATCGGCAACTTAATAGAATCACCATAAAGAACATGTACCTTCTACCAAGGATCGATGACCTTTTTGATCAACTTCAAGGGGATAGTCACTTTTCTAAGATTGATCTTCGGTCCGAGTATCACCAAGTGAAAGTGAGGTAGTGTGACATTCCCAAGACGGCTTTTCGGACTAGGTATGCGCACTTTGAATTTGTGGTTATGTCCTTTGGGTTGACTAATGCACCGGCTATATTTATGGATCTTATGAATAGGGTCTTTAAACCCTACCTTAACTTATTTGTGGTAGTTTTTATCGATGATATCTTGAGTTACTCCCATAGTGAGGACAATCATATGGATCACCTGAGAGTGG
>JAPFFP010113160.1:0-18429 GCA_026153255.1 Solanum medicagineum | reverse complement strand
ATATATATATATATATATATATATATATATATATATATAATGTATGTGACTCAATGCAACATGCTCCTCATAGTCAATCATGCTCAACTTTCTCAATTCAGATACTCAAACTCGATCTCAACTCATTAACATGCATATAATTTCATAAAATCATGATATTTGGAGTTCATGCTATTGTTTACCTTAATACCATATTAAAATCCATGAAATACAACTAGTACCTCATACATTATCAGGGATACTCATAATGAATGAAGAAGTTTAGGAATAGGAAAATAGGGTTTCCCCAAATCTCAACTCTTTCATAACCTTTGACTCAAGTAGATGAAAGGGGCTTGTGGAAGAAAGTGATTCCACACTTTATTAAGCCTTACATACCTGCGAATAGAAGGAAGAATCAATCTTCAATCAATCCTCACACTTGAGTTGGACACCCTAGCACTTCTTCATCCTCTATTGCTCTCAAGAACCCTAAGTGAAGAATGATGGAAGAAAAATGGCCTAGGGTTTTGTTTTGGGACTTAAATTAAGTCCAAAAATGTCTAAGATTCTCTTAGATAGGAATCAAAATGGATTAAAATACCCCTCATTAAGACCATTGTCTGGGTCTACGAGACCCCGTGTATGAGTCATAGATCACCTTTCGTAGACTAGGGGTCTGAAAATTTGAGTTACTGGACGTTGGCACGAGACATCTTCTACGAGTCGTGGACCCTTCTACGAGTCATAAATGACCTTTCGTGAACAAGGGACTTGAACTGGACTCATTTGAATTTGTCACGAAATCCTTCTCAACGAGTCAGAAGGCACTATACGAGTCGTAAACACCTCTTGTAATCTAAATGGGGTTCTAAAACTTGAGTTACTGGAATTTACCACAAAACCTCCTTTACGAGTGGTAAACCTGATTATAAGTCGTAATGCCCCTCGTAAACCTTATTCTGCAGCTTTTTCTCTGTTCTTTCTAACCATGTTCTCCACACCTACTCCAAACCAGGTAGGAGAAATTATGGGGTGTTACAGGAAGATATACATAATATCATAAATCACAAGAAACACGAGTGTAATATAGTAAAACATGAAGGAAGGTTTCTAGAATTATTCCTAATTATAAGTTTATAGTATGAATATTTTATCTTCATAAAATTAATTTTATGTTTTTTCTTTTGGGGAAAAACAAATATTTACAATGTCTTTCAGTTCTCACCAATAAGACAATTGCTTCTCATTCTCTTTAAAAAATTACTTCATCCATTTGTTTTTAATTGTTATAGTTTTTGTAGAACCCTCTAAAATATCCTAACTTGAACGTCCAAAAATTCAGAAATTAAAATTTATCCTACGGGAAGTTGGGATTCACAAGGCAACTCTACGGCCAGTAGATTGATCTACGAGCCATACAAGGGGGTCTTGTAGACCCTGCCTTCTACTGGTGACATTCCATGACCCGCAAAAAGTTCTGTGGCTTGTAGAAGTGGGTCTCGTAGTTTATCCCTATTGGTTAGTGTCTGATCCACGAGAAGAGGGTCTACGACCCGTCAAACATTTTGGTGATTACTAGCGATTTCGGCTTCATGCATGTTTCAAGTTCATATATCCCTATAAAAATGAAAAATGTATATTATACCATTTTTTGCATTTTTCATTAGTATTTATTACTTGTAACTAAGACGATCCATCAAAGTAGGTTTTGTAAATTGAACCCTTCAAAACCATAGTCATTGAATCTAAACAATGATTTGTTAAGACAGAGTCGTAGAGGGGTCCACCACCTGTAAAAGGTGATCATGGATCCAAGTCACAAAACTTGACCTCAGTACCACGACTGGGTTGTATGACTTGTAGATTCCTGGTCGTAGACCCAAACCTCAAAAATCCTAGTGTCATGACCCGAATCAAGGGCCTAGACATGACATGGTGAATGAAAAATCCAAAGGGACCCCAAACAATCCTCTTAGCATATCATACACACATTCTTGGTCGCGGAAGTAATTAAACAACAATAAGAGAGTCAAAATTGGGATTAAGGGACTAAGGGAACCTTTGATATCATAAAACATAAGGAGTCAAACTCATAGCATGGATACATCTTAATATCCCAACAACATAAACTTAAAATAGAGTGGGGCCGAGACACTTACTGGGCACACCCTCAAATCTGTCAAATATCAACATAAAGGAGTTTTAGAAATAACAAGAGAAATTAGATAGTGTCCTCGAATTTGAGGACTCACCAAGCTTATCTTCAAGATGTCAAACTAGCCACGTGGAGGAGGATAGTCAAATAGAGCTCCGGTCCCTATATGGTAACGTCATGTTGGCATAGAGTATGCGTTAGTACGTTTGAATGTACAAAGTATGTAGGATGAAATGCAACAAACAATAGGCAACATGATCAAAATGCATAATTATAAGCAAGGGATAAGTAAGATATCAATATGACTTGCATGAATGATGCTTGAGGTAAAACATGCTCGAAAACAATCATTCTTGCATAGCTTGTTCAACTCAATAAGGCGACATGATTAGATCATCCAAATACCTTATGCTAGAGGGTGAGTGGTATAGCATAGGTCATAACCCGTTCTAGTAGGTAATGGCTAATACATGAGGGTAGAGGGATGTCATAGTTCATAACCCCTACATGCACACATACTATAATACTAAGTGCCAAATCACACATGAGGGTGACGCGTACGACATAGTTCATAACCCCATCATGGGAGAATAAGATAGTAAGTAGCATTGATTCATACATGAGGGTAGACACACAACATAATTCCTAACCCTTCATGTAGGAATTGACCTTGTACTAGAGGGTGAGGCATACCACATAGTTCATAACCCCATCTAGTAGGCTTTAACATAAACGTTCACATAAGAATTCACTAATTCATAAACAATCAAGACTCGTAAAACCATAGATAATTTCATGATTTCAAAACATACTTTGTACATGAACATCATGAAGTCACTTGACTTGTAAACTATGCAATAGACCTTCAATAACTCAAGAATCCTAAACAAGACAATTTATCAAACACTTAGCGGGTGTGTAATGTTAGTTCAAAATCATGCCACTCAAGAGTAAAGACATATGAGAAAAATCAATGTAAATCAACCCACAATCACCAGGTAATACCCTCTTGCAAGATGCATCAAAACCCCTAATCAATTCACAGAATAGATCATAGCTCCATAGCTCAATACATGCATAGTTGGACAACATTTCATAAAACCCCAACATGGTTTATACTCATAATTCATAAAAAGATATACCCATAGATCCATCTTGAAAACATGCAATTTATGTAAAAAGAGGAAGCTTAGCCACCATGAGTGAAAGGACGAATGGTTGAACTCACATACCTTAATCATGGAGTTTCTTGAAGAAGGACTTGAGGAGGACTTGGGGCTTGACTTGGTTTCCTTGAACTCCAACAAAAATTCTTGAAGGTCTTGAGAATGGATGGAGAATTTAATGAAGATTAGAGAGGAATTTGAGAGTTTTTGGTGACCTTTTTAGGGCTAAAAACGGCTAAAGAATGAGTGATTTTTGTATATATATGTGTTGGGTTCTTACCCAACTCCCCTGGAGTAAAAAATGATTTTTTCCAAAAAATTTTGAACTAGTCCGCGCCAGGTCAGCATCGTGGATTGGTCACGGACAACTACTTTTTTTGCGAAGTTTCACAAAGAAATTATTTTCTTGGTACTGAGAAAGTATACTTTGTAGGTACTCGTTTGCCCACAAAATTTCGCCCTCTGAATAAGAATATGAAGTTGGATTTGCAAAATTCTGCATGGATTGTGAGATATTAAAGAAGATATACATCATGGGGTCTTTCTGATTTACGAGGAGGGGTGTTTAAATATCCTAAATTTTGAGACATAAGGAAATTACGATTATGGGGCATTCCTAAGCAAATGTGGGGCATTTCAATGTCTCCCACTTGGGAATATTCGTCCCCAAATGTCAAAGAAACATATACAAGAGAAGAAAGCAAGATAATTCAGTCCATACAGGAATGCAACAATGCACTTAAACATCATTTCAAAAAAAACCTCAATATAAGTGTCAAAATCACCATGAACTTATCATTTAAATATAAATGTATTCAGATGACATGAGGAATAAATCTTAAGACTTGGATTCACATAAAGGAATTAGTTGTTATCTAAGCCGTGAATAGAGTGAAAGAGGTGCGGATATCATTCTTTTACTACCGCTTCGGCTCTCCTATTAACTCTTTCGTCTCATCGATTCCTCCAAAGAACGTCGATGAAAGTTACATCCTTGTCTCTCAACCTTCTCATTTGCCTATCCAAGATTTCTACTAGAAACCCCCATAAGTCAAATTATCCCTCATTACATCGACAACCATCAAAGTTACTATAGCACTTGGGTCACCACACACTACCTTGACATAGACACATGGGAAGACTGGATGAACCATATCCATATCCATAAGCAACTCCAATCCTCGTACAACCTTTCCAATCCCTCCAACCCTATAAGGACCTACAAACCTTAACCAAGTCAACCTTAAACACATAGTCCATTTTGGCACTAAAAGCCACCATCTCCCCCTTTGGAGAAAACCTCCACTCCACCATCCCTCACCAAGACCTCCAGCTCTATCAAGGCGGAAATCAAGGCTTTTCTTAACTAGATATCTTCAACCAAAGATGATTAGGAAATATCAAAACCACTACACCGTCGTTCTCAACTTCACCGAACCTCATTCCCAACCTAGTCAACTGATGCACTTCTCCAACCACCCTTTTTTCACCTCAAAGACTCCGACTTTGCATAATTAGCAAGGAACCTCAAACACATATGAAGCTCACTTGTAACAAAAGGAATAATGAAAGGAATAGTGACACCCGGACCTACCAATGCATACAGATCAAGATCAAAGAAAACTTCAATGTACCGTTAGTAACATCGGGTGCCTCATCTACCCCTTGCCTCCTTGGGCTTCTTGAGAAAGAGGAATGACTACCTTGACCTTGAGGATGACCCTTCTTGCCCTTGTTTCGAATATAAGGGCAATCAACAAGCTTATGACCTACTCTCCGACACCTGCAACACGCACTTGAATTCTTTAAGCATTTTCCAGATGATGTTTCACATTTTGGGCATTTTGGAAAACTCATCCCACCATTGCAACTTTGGGATATCCATTCCATCCATATCGAGCCTCTTGTTTGGAGCACTAGAAGATCCTTGGCCTTAAAACTCGATACCTTGTTGGAACCGGTCATCTTCAAACTGAGCCCGCTTAGACTCTCCACTTCTCTTCTTTTTAAGTTTTTCTCCCTCAAGTTGTTCGACGTAGGTCATGAGGCAGGACAAATCCATATCACTTATCAACATAGTAGCATCACACTCCTCATTCACTAAATCGGATACCCCCATCACAAACCTGTTCATTCTAGACCTCGGATCGACAACCAATTATGGAGCATATTTAGAGAGTTTGTTGAAATTGATGGCATACTCCCTCACACTCATCGACCCTTGCTTCAAATTCATGAATTCCATAATTTTGGCCTCCCTTAGCTCAAGAGGGAAGAACCGATTGAGAAATGCTACCTTAAACTCCTCCCAAGGAATAGCATCACAATTTTCCCTTTCCATTTTCCATTGCACAAACCAAATTTAAGCCACCCCTTTGAGTTGGTAGGCCGCCAACTTCGCCTTTTCCTTTGAAGTCACCCCATGATAGACAACACCTTGTATACCTCATCAAGAAACTCGTGGGGATTCTCATCCACCTTAGACCTATGGAACTCCAGTGGATTATTCCTAGTGAAGTGCCTTACCCTTGAGGCTGGAGTGCGAACATGAGGGGCTTGGGCCCTTTGGTTGATTTGGTTGGCCATAACATGGGCCAACAGGGTGATAGCATTCTGGAATTCAATTTCGGTAGCCCATACATCTTGAGGAGCTTGAGGAGCGGGGTAAGACGATTATCCCACAGGTGCACAACCCTTCAAAGTCTTCCTCTTTGTAGTGGCATGATCAACAACTAGAAGAGTAAAGAACATTCGTTAGGGGAAATAAGCCTTACCTTACAACTAAGGCATGATATAGACCATGAAGAAGTGAAACATTTCCTAAAACGTTTCATAGCCACCGACTCATAGTTGTGGCATGCTTCACAACCATAAATAAGACTCTAATTGACGCGGTGTATTGGATTTTGAGGACCATTAACAACCTAATGCACTGATACCATCTTTGTCACGACCCTGACCTAGGGCCAAGAGATGACACGACAAATGGGGAACCTGAAGGGACCCCAAACAAGCCTCTTAGCATTTTATACACACATCCTTGGTTGCGGGAAGCAATAAAACAATAACAAGAGAGTCAAAATGGGTATAAGGGACTGAGGAATCCTTTGATATCATAAAACATAAGGAGTCAAGCTCATAACATAGATACATTGTAATATTCCAACAACACGTCTAAACTTAGAATAGAGCAGGGGGCCAATACACTTTCCAGGCTCACCCTCATAATTGTCAAATATAAACATAAAGAAGTATTAGAAATAACAAGAGAAAGTAGATAGTGTCCTCGAACTTGAGGACTCACCAAGGTTATCTTCAAGATGTCAAACTAGCCACTTGGAGGAGGTAGTCAAACAGAGCTCCGGTCCCTACATGGTAACATCATGTAGGCATAGAGTATGTGTTAGTATGTGTGAATGTACTAAGTATGTAGGACGCAATGCAACAAATGATAGGCAACATGATCAAAATGCATAATTATAAGCAAAGGATAAGTAAGATATCAATATGGCATGCATGAACGATGCTTGAGGTAAAACATGCTTGAAAATAATCATTCTTGCATAGGTTGTTCAACACAATAAGGTGACATGATTAGATCATCCAAATGCCTTATACTAGCGGGTAAGTGGTATAACTTAGATCATAACCCCTTCATGGTAGGTAATGGTTAGTAAATGAGGGTAGAGGAATGTCATAGTTCATAACCCCTAAATGCACACATAATACAATACGAAGTGTTAAATCCCACATGAGGGTGAGGCGTACCACATAGTTCATAACCCCTTCATGGGAGAAGACGAAGTGTTAAATCACACATGAGGGTAAGTAGCATTGATTCATACATAAGGGTGAGGCAAACAACATAGTTCATAACCCCTAGGGTGAGGCATACCATATTTTTCATAACCTCATCTAGTCGGCTTTAACATAAACCTTCACAAAAGTATTCAATAATTCATAAACAATCGAGACTTGTAAAACCAAAGATAATTTCATGATTTCAAAACATACTTTGTAGCCCACGAACATCATGAAGTCACTTGACTTGTAAACCATGCAATAGACCATCAATAGCTAAATCCTAAACTAGACAATTTATCAAACACTTGGCGGGTATGTAATGTTAGTTCAAAATCATGCAACTCAAGAGTGAAGACATGTGAGAAAAATCAATTTAAATCAACCCACCATCACTAGGTAATACCCTCTTGCAAGATACATCAAAATCTTTTGTACGACCCAAGTCTCAGGCGTAGATGTGACACAACGCATGGGGAACTCGAAGGGACCGCAATCAAGACTCTTAACATATCATTACATATCCTTGGTCGCAGAAGCAATAAAATACCACAAGAGATAGTAAGTAGGGATAACAGGGCTAAGGGACAACTTCCATATCATAAACATCAAGAGTCAAAACTCATAGCATAATACAAAACATGTCCAACAACACCTCTAAAACTTAGATACTTACCGGGGGCCAAGAAAAGCTACCGGGGTCACCCTCATAGTCAACATATACATAAAAGAAAGATTGTCTTGGAACATAGTATGAGATCATAACTATCATCCACGAAATGGAGGATTCAGCTAAGAGCTTGAGAGATGTCCTACCAGCCATGTGGAGGGGGATGATCAAGTAGGGCACCAGTTCCTATATGGTGACATCATGTAGGCATAAAGTATGCATTAGTACGTTTGAATATACTAAGTATGTAGGATGCAATGCAACAAGTGATAAGCACCATAAGCAAAATGCATGACATAAGAAATGGGTAAGCATTGAGAAATATTGCATGTATGAATAATGCTTGAAGTAAAACCATGCTTACATAGAACATAATACATGTGTTAGAAGAGACCATTATTAGTGCATATCCAAGGCCTACCACCCCCTTGGAGAGACGAATGAGGTACGAACCCCTATATAGGTTGATGAGGTACAAACACACAACATGGTTGATGAGGTACAAACCCCCCAACATAGTTGATGGAGTACAAACGCCCCCTCCCAACATGGTTATCAAGGTACAAGTCCCTCGACATGGTTGCACGGGCCTACCACCTCCCGAGCGAGTCGAGGTACAAACGCCTCAACAAGGTTACCCGGGCCTATAATCCCTCGAGTGATGCGTGGTCAATTCCCAACACTATAAAGATACTATCATACACATACATTCCTTTTATCATCATAAATTCATTCAACTCATAAGACATGCATTAGACCTTCAATTCCTCAAAAAATTATAACTCGGACATTTTATCAAACACTTGGCGGGTGTGTAGTGCTAGTGTAAAAGCCATGCATTTCAAGAGTGGTATCATGCTACAAAATCCAATGTAAAACCATCAATAGATACTTGGTAACACCCTCAAGCAATATACATCAAAATCCTTCATCAAATCTCATAATATATCTTAGATTCATAGCTTAAACATGCTAAAATAGTCACAATTTCATGAAATCCCAACATAATATGCAGTGAAATTCATATTAGACAAGACCCATGAGTAAATCAACTTTAAATCATGCAAATTTTAGATAAAAGAAAGCTTGGATATCATGGGTGAAAGGAACCTATGAAAGAAATGCACATACCTTGTCTTTGGAGAATCATTAAAGAATATTGGAGATGGAGACTTGAAGCTTAAATGAGAACCTTAAGATTCGAATGAGTTTTGAGACTTGAAATTTGGAGATGAAATATTGTCTAAGTGTTTGAGAAAGTATTTGGGAATGTCTTGAATGATATGAGGGTGAGATAAGGCTAAGTATAGGCATTTTCACGCATGGGAACACTTAGGCCCAAGATCTAAAGACCTTGGACCGGACAAGAAAAACAGTGCACAAAATACACTGCAGCGCGCCCTTGGCGCATCGCACTAGTGGCGCGGATCGTCACTGAAAATCTCATTTTTGCGATTTTTAAATTTTGCTACGGTTGCTGTTAAATCGGGGTTAGACCCATTTTTCACTCAATTTAACTCCCTGATAAGAATATGAAGTTGAATTTTTGATATCACGCACTAATTTTGATATATCTAGAAATTACAACTTCGGGCACATCCGAGGCACATTTTCGGGCACTTTTTGGGGTCGTTTCAATATTTCCTCCTTGGGAACATTCACCCCCGAATGTCAAAGAGATGTACATGAGAAGAATATTCATAAAGAGATCATGCCCAACAAGAATGCATCAACATACTCAAAACATCATTTTAAACATCTTAACATAAGTGTAAAATCACCACGAACTTTACAATGTAAACATGAATGTATGCAAATAACTTAGGCGCAGGAACATGGGTCATGAAATCACATAGAACACTTAGAATTAGTACCTTAGGCTTGACTAGGATGGAAAAGATAAGGCTATTTCTCTTGCATATCCGCTTCGGCCTCCCAAGTAGGACTTTCGACTTGTTGATTTCTCCAAAGGACCATAACAGAAGCAATATCCTTGTTCCTCAACCTATTCACTTGTTAAGCTCTTGACTGGAACTTCTTCATATGTAAAGTTGTCTTCAACTACCCCTACCACATCAAGAGGCATAATCTGTCATGACCCAAGCCAAGGGCCTACACGTGATCGGTGAATTGGGAACCCGAAGGAACCCCAAACAAGCCTCATAGCATATCATTACACATTTTTGGTCACGAAAACAATTAAATGACATTTGAAGAATGGAATTAAGGACTAAAGGGACTAAGGGAGAACTTGTCGTAACATAGAGTCAAGAAATAATAAAATCAACTTATAGCATAAATACAATGCTTTGTCCAAAAATACCTCTACTACATAGGTAATGGCAGGGGCTAAGACATACAACTAGGCTCACCCTCATAGTCATACGTATATGATAAAGTACAGAGAATCTTAATACATAATGTGAGAGAATAGTCCTTGTACCTGGAATGGAGGACTCACCAAAGGCTAACTTGAACAATCCCTCTAGCCACAAGAAGAATCAATAGGAGCTCGGTCCCTACATGGTGATATCATGAAGTCAAGAGTATGCGTTAGTATGTTTGAATGTACTAAGTATGTGGGATGCAATGCAACAAGAGATAAGCATCATAATCCAAAATTTATAACGATAGACAATAGGCATAATATAGCAATATAACATGTATAATCAATGCATAAGTAAAACATGCTTAAGTAATCCATGCTCGTATGGAATATCATATGTGTAGAAGAGACCAAGCAAGATTTCCAAGGTATGAACTTCTTGGGGTTAGTGATGATGCTGCCCTATCACTTAGGTGGATGAGTACGAACCCTCATCTCGGTTGGTTATAATGCCACCCCATCACCTAGGTGGATGAGTATGAAATCCCATCTCGGTTGATGAGTATGAACCCCCATCACAGCTAGTGATGATGCCGCCCTATCACTAGGTGGAGAAGTACGAACCCTTTCCTCGGTTACCGGGCTCTTGTCCCCCCGGAACGGGCATGGTCTAATGCAATACTTTATATAGAGTTCATCATATGCATAAGCTCATTTGATAATCATACAGTCATATATATCATATACATAAGCTCTTTCCTTCATCATTACATCAGTCATATCATATTTCATGCTTTGGGCCTTCATTGCCTCAAGAAATCAATGCCGGACATTTTATGAAACACCTTGGGGATGTGTAGTGGGGGTAAAAGACCATGAAATTTAGAAATGAAATCATGCAAGAAAATCTGTAGTAAAACTATCAATCAACACCTTGCAACACCCCCAAGACAATTACATCAAAACCCCTCATCAAATCCAACATTAGATCCAAGATTTAGAGCTCAAAGCATGCTAAAACAACTATACTTTCATGAACTACAATCATCGTGCAGTAAATTTCTCAATGTACAAGACCCACATGTAAATCAACTTTAAATCATGCATTATTAAGTAAAAGAGTGTTTGGGCACCATGGGTGAAAGGACCTAATGGTTCAACACCACATACCTTGACTTTGGAGAACCCTTGAAGAAGATTAGAAATGGAGACTTGAAGCTTGAATGAAATCCTTGAAGAAATCCTTAAGATTCGTCTTGAGTTTAGGGACTTGAATTTAGAGTGAAATATGAGTCTAAGTGTTTGAGAGGATATTGGGGAATATTGAGGATGGAGTGAGGGTGAAATAAGGCTAAGTATAGGTAAAAACACGTATGGGAACCCTTGGGCCCAAGACTTCAATTTCTTAGGCTGAAATAAAAAAAGTAGGGCCAAAATAACACTGGTCCGCGTCGCGGAGGTGACGCGGATAGCCATCGGAATATGCATTTTTTGTAGGAATGAGTTCTACAAAAATGGGCATAAATCCTTAATTCGAGCTTGGAATGAGGTGTAACAAAGTGCATTGGAAAGCTGATTGAAAGGGCTTTAAGTTGGTAGGTTGTGTACTGCCTAGTTCTTTCTGTGCTAAAGATATGCCCCTTCAAAGTTGACCCTCCTAAATAGCGTTCTTTGTGATTTTCAGATTTTGATACGGTTTCTCTAAAATTCGAGTTAGACCTATTTCCCACTCAATTTGACCCCATAAACAAGAATATGAAGTCAGATTTTTGAAATAAAGAATTAATTTTAGATATATGGAAATTACAATTCTGGGCACTTTCGAGGCATATTTTCGGGCACTTTTTTTTTTTGGGGTCGTTACGCAATAGCATTAGGATCACCCACGTACTTCCTCAACACAAACACATGGAATGCTGGATGAACCAATTCCATTTCTCTAGGAAAGTCCAACTTGTAGGACACCTTACCAATCCTTCTCATCATCCTATAAGGACCCACATATCTAGGGCTTAACTTTCCCTTCTCACTAAAATGGACCACACCCTTCATGGGTGACACCTTCATGTAGACCCAATCACCAACCCTAAACTCAAGCTCCCTCCTTCTTACATCGGCATAAGACTTTTGGCAACTTTGGGCTGTTTTGAACCTCTCTCTAATCATCCTTACCTTCTCCATAGTATCCATAACAAGATCTGGACCCAATAAAACCACCTCTCCAACCTCAAACAACCCAACCAGTGATCTACAATGTCTACCATAGAGAGCCTCAAAAGTAGCCATACCAATACTAGAATGATAGCTATTGTTATATGCAAACTCAATCAATGGAAGATGATTATCCCAACTACCGATAAGCTCTAATACACAAGCCCTAAGCATGTCCTCAAGTGTTTGGATAGTTCTTTCGGCCTGTCCATCTGTTTGAGGGTGAAAGGCCATACTAAGCTTTACCTTGGTTCCAAGTCCTCTTTGGAAGGACCTCAAAAAATGTGAATTGAATTGTGTACCACGATCTGATATGATGGACAAAGGAACCCCATGCAACCTTACGAAGTCATGAATGTACAACCTAGCATAATCTTCAACCCCACATGTAGTCTTAACCGGTAGAAAGTGAGCCGATTTTGTCATCCTATCAACCACAACCCATATGGAATCAAAACCCTTTCTTGTCTTGGGTAACCTAACCACAAAATCCATATGAATATCTTCCCACTTTCAAGTAGGAATCTCTATGTCTTGGGTTCCGCCACCTGACCTTTGATTTTTGGCTTTGACTTGTTGGCAACTCTGGCAACCGAATATGAATTTGGCAATGTCCCTCTTCATGTCTTCCCGTCAATACACATCTCTCAAATCCCTATACATCTTAGTATACCAGAGGTGAACAGAGTAAGAAGAACCATGAGCCTCATCAACAATCCTTTTGCTCAAGCCTTCAACACAAGGTAGATATAACCGACCTTGGTACCTAAGGGCACCATCTCCCCATTGGGAGCAAACCTCCACCTTACCATCTTTTACCAATGCCTTCAATTCCAACAAAGTGGGTTCAAGATCTTTCTTAGATTTCATCTCCTCAACCAATGTAGATTTAGAACTATCAACAACAATAAAACCCTAATTATCAATCTTTTCTAACCTAACTCCTACCCTAGCCAACCGAAGGACCTCTTTAGCCACCTTTATGCCACCATCATCAAAATGAGCTAGGCTACCTATAGACACCCTACTCAAAGCATCAGCCACAACATTAGCCTTACTAGGATGATAATGCACACTCATATCATAATCCTTAAGAAGTTCTAACAACCTTCTTTGCCTTAAGTTGAGTTCCTTTTGAGTGAAGATATATTGGAGGCTCTTATGATCGATGAACACATCAACATGCACCCCATAAAAATAATAATACCATATCTTTAATGCAAATACCATGGTGGCTAGCTCAAGATCATGGGTAGGATAGTTATTTTCATGCACTTTGAGTAGCCTAGAAGCATAGGCTATGACCTTACCATTTTGCATTAGAACACAACCTAAACCAATCCTAGAAGCATCACAATACACAACAAACCCCTCAATTGCTCCTTCAACTACTTTAACTCCGCCAGGACCATGAAATAGGTTGAGTATCAGGGAAGAGGTCTATACCAAAATCTATCTCCCTTTCGGGAGGAACACCGGGGAGGTCATTTGGAAAGACATCAAGGAACTCATTTACAAACGGAACCGACTCTATGGGAAGGACTTTGGACTCCACATCCCTCACCCTCACAAGATGATAAAGACACCCCTTAGAGATCAACTTACGGGCTTTAATGCAAGAGATGAATCTACCCCTGACTACCACATCATGACTCTCCTACTTAAGGACGGGTTCATTTGGGAACTAGAATTTGACCCTACGGATTCTACAATGAATAGAGGCATAGTATGCATATAACCAATCCATCCCAAGATTGACATCAAAATCAACCATATCCAACTCAACAAGATCACAAGGCAATATTTTATGCAAAATACAAATGGGACAAATTCCTATAGACCTTTTTAGCAACAATATATGCACCAACAGGAGTAGAAACCTCATTTGACTAACATACCAATTCGGGTTCAACATGGAACTTTCTAGCAACAAAGGGGGTAACAAAAGAAAGAGTGGCACCCAGATGAATCAATGCATACACATCAAAATCAAAGATTTTCAACGTACCGGTGATGACATGGGCACCTCATCAACCCCTTGCCTCCCAAGCAAAGCATAAAATCGATTGTGCCTTGGGTCACCATATTGTCACCACCTCTTACCAAAGGAACCACATTAGCAACTTGTGGATGAACCTCCTTACCGTTGTTGCGATTTCGGGGGCAATCCACCACTTTATTCCCAACTTCCCCACAACCATTACACTGATTAACATACCTCAAGGATGGGCCACTATGAACCTTACCATATTTCGGACACCCACCATTAGGAACCACACCCCCAACACCTTGGGCCCTTGGAAAATCATTGACAACCCTCTTATGAAATGCATGAGGAGACCCTTGGCCTTGATGGAACAGGCCACCCTTTCAACTATAGATCTTTCCCTCAAAATGGGCCCTCTTGGCCTCATGACCCCTTCTCTTCCTGAAATTCTCTTCCTCTATTTGTTCGCATAGGTCATAAAACAAGACAAATCCATGTCACTAATCAAAATAGCGGACCGGCACTCCTCATTCACCAAGTCGGAAACACCCATCACAAATTTGTTTATCCGACACCTTGAGTTGGCCACCAAGTGTGGAGCATATTTTGAAAGTTGGTCGAACTTAACGGCACACTCCCTGACACTTATATAACCTTGTCTCAAATTCATAAATTCCACCAATTTGGCTTCTCTAAGCTCAAGACGGAAGAATCGATTAAGAAAAGCCGCCTTGAACTCCTCCCAAAGTGCTACACTATTGGCCCCCTTCTCCTCCTTCCATTGGTTGTACCATATTTTTGCTACCCCTTTGAGTTGGTAGGCCACCAACTCGGCCTTATCCTCCGACCTCACACCCATGATAGCCAAAATCTTGTAAACCTCATTAATGAATCCTTGAGGGTCCTCATTCACCTTTGGCTCACAGAATTCTAAGGGACTCATCCTCATAAAACTCCCACCTGAGATGCCAGTGTAGGAGCACGAGGGGCTTGGGCCCCTTGGTTGGCTTGGTTAGCCACAACTTGTGCAAGGAAAGTGAAAGCATCCTAAAGCTCACCATGAGCCAGTTGTTCCTCGAGTGTGTGGGCTATGAGATAATTAAATGACATTTGAAGAATAGAATTAAGGGCTAAAGGGACTAAGGCCCGAACTTGTCGTAACATAGAGTCAAGAGATAATAGAATCAACTCATAGCATAAATACATAGTTTTGTCAAAGAACACCCTACTACATAGATAATGGCGGGGGCCAAGACATACAACCGGGCTCACCCTCATATTCATAAGTATACGATAAAGTAAAGAGAATCTTAAACATAATGTGAGAGAATAGTCTTTCTCCCTGGAATGGACGACTCACCAAAGGCTAACTTGAACAATCCATCTAACCACAAGAAGAATCAATAGGAGCTCCGGTCCCTACATGGTGATATCATGTATGCAAGAGTATGCATTAGTACGTTTGAAAGTACAAAGTATGTGGGATGCAATGCAACAAGAGATAAGCATCATAATCCAAAATGCATAACAATGGCAATAGGCATAATATAGCAATATGTCATGTATGATCAATGCATAAATAAAACATGCTTTAGTCATCCATGCTCATATAGAAAATCATTAGCGTAGAAGATACCAAGTAAGATTTCCAAGGTATGAACCCCTTGGAGTTAGTGATGATGTCGCCCCATCACTTAGGTGGATGAGAATGAACCTCCATCTAGCTTGGTGATAATGCCGCCCCATCACTTAGGTGGATGAGTACGAACCCCCATCTCGGTTGATGAGTATGAACCCCCATCTAGGTTAGTGATGATGCCACCTTAGGTGGAGAAGTACGAACCCTTCCCCTCAGTTACCCAGGCTTTTGTCCCCCTGGATCGGGCATGGTCTAATGCAACACTTTATATGTAGTTCATCATATGCATCAGCTTATTTTGTTATTATATAGTCAATTATATCATATACATAAGCCTTTTCCATCATTAGAACATCATTCATATCATAT
The DNA here is from genome assembly GCA_026153255.1 of Solanum medicagineum. Classification (NCBI taxonomy): domain Eukaryota; kingdom Viridiplantae; phylum Streptophyta; class Magnoliopsida; order Solanales; family Solanaceae; genus Solanum; species Solanum medicagineum. Next base: position 2,123 of record JAPFFP010113160.1, on the reverse strand, counting down.
CTCACACTTTGGGCCTTCATTTCCTCAAGAAACAATAACTGGACATTTTATCAAACACCTTGGGGGTGTGTAATGGGGGTAAAATACCATGCAATTTAGAGATGAAATCATGCAAGAAAATCTGTTGTGAACCATAAATCAACACCTTGAAACACCCCCAAGAGATTCACATCAAAACCCCACATCAAATGTAACATTAGATCCAAGATTTAGACCTCAAAACATGCTAAAACAACCATACTTTCATGAACTAAAATCACTGTGCAGTAAATTTTTCAGTATACATGACCCACATGTAAAATCAACTTTAAATCATGCATTATTAAGTAAAAGAGGGTTTAGGAACCATGGGTGGAAGGACCCAATGGTTCAACACCACATACTTTAGCTTTGGAGAAGTTCTTGGTGAAGGTTGACAACGGAGACTTGAATCTTGAAGAGAATCCTTAAATCCAGATGAGGGTTTTGGGTTTTGAATTTGGGAGTGAAAATATGGCTAAGTGTTTTGGGGAGTATTGGAAAATGTTTAGGATGATATAAGGGTGAAATTTGACTAAGTATAGATAAAAACACGTTCAGAAAAATTGGGCCCAACACTTAAAATATTTTGGGCCGCACTTGAAAAACACTGCCACGAAATACACATCTCCATGTCGTGGAGAGGACGCAAAGAAGATTTTGTACTGAAGCGCGCACAAGGCGCATCGCGAAAGCATCGCGGAAAGCTCTCTGGAATTTGTCCCTTAAAAATTTATAATTGCTATTGTTTCGCTCTTAAATCAAGGTTAGACCCTTTTTCATCTAATTTTGACCCCCTGATCACAAATATGAAGTCAGACTTCGAAATAACAAACAAATTTTTAGATATATGGAAATTAAAATTTCGGGCATTCTGAGGCACATATTTGGACACTTTTTGGCGTCATTTCAGGAAAACCTTACCTCAACTTCTATAGCACGAGATAGAGTAAGAAGAAGGGAAACATTTTTGAAACACCTCATAGCCTCTAGCTCACAGTTGTGGTGCACAACAACCATGAACAAGACTCTTATCGATGCGGTGTGTTGGATCACGAGTACCTAACAACCTAGTGCTCTGATAGCATATTTTTCACGACCCAAGCCTAGGGCCTAGATGTGACACGGTGCATGGGGAATCCGAAGGGACCCCAAGCAAGCCTCTTAACATATCATTCCACATCCTTGGTCGCCGAAGCAATAAAATACCACAAGAGAGAGTAAATAGGTACAACGGGTCTAAGGGACAACTTCCATATCATAAACATCAATAGTCGGGAGAGTAAACTCATATTATAATACAAAGCATGTCCAACAACACCTCTAAAATTTAGATACTTAGAAGGGGCAAAGACAAGCTACTGGGCTCACCCTTATAGTCAACAACACATAAAAAAAAGGATAGTCTTGGAACATAGTATGAGATCATAAACAGCGTCCCAGAAATAGAGGACTCACCAAAGAGCTTGAGAGAAGTCATATTAGCCACGTAGAGGAGGATGATCAAGTGGGGCACCAGTTCCTACATGTTGACATCATGTAAGCATAGAGTATGCATTAGTACATTTGAATGTACTAAGTATGTAGGATGCAATGCAACAAGTGATAAGCACCATAAGCAAAATGCATAACATAGACAATGGGTAAGCATATATCAATATGGCATGTACGAATAATGCTTGAAGTAAAACAACACTTATATAGAACATAACACATGTGTAAGAAGAGACCATTATTAGTGCATACCCAAAGCCTACCATCCCATTGGAGAGGCGAATGAGGTACGAACCCCTCAATAGGTTGATAAGATACAAACCCCCTAACATGGTTGATGAGGTACAAACCCCCCAACATGGTTGATGGAGTACGAATCCCCCACCACCAACGTGGTTATCAAGGTACAAACCCCTCGACATGGTTGCAAGGACCTACCACCTCTCAAGCAAAGCAATCGAGGTATAAACCCCTCAACAAGGTTTACCGGGGCTACTACCCCCCGAGTGAGGCGTCATCAATTCCCAAGACTATAGAGATACTATCATATATAAAAATCATTTTTGATCAGCAAGCGAACCCTTGGCCTGACTGACTTACTTAACTAGAAG
>JAPFFP010113139.1:0-18430 GCA_026153255.1 Solanum medicagineum | reverse complement strand
TGGGGCTAATGTCCTAGCTAATTTTATGGAGTTGATGAACTGGGTATTCAGGCCTTATTTAAACTCTTTTGTGATAGTGTTTATTGATGACATCCTGATTTATTCCAAGAATGAGGTGGATCATGTTCAGCACTTGAGACGATTCTTCAGAGGTTGAGAGAAGAAAAGTTATATGCCAAATTTTTTAAGTGTGCGCTTTCGTTCGAATTTATATCCTTCTTGGGTATGTGATCACAAAAGATGGAATTATGGTGGATTTAGCAAATATGTCAGCTATTTGAGATAGGGAGAGGTCTGCCTCAGTCATTGAGATTCAAAACTTTATTGGTTTGGTGGGGTATTATCGACAGTTTACTCAAGGATTTTCCATTATTGCAACTCCATTGACATTCCCTTTCAGTAGATCAAGGAGCACGAGATGAGCTTCCAAATGTTCAAGGAGTTATTGACTTTGGCACCTATTTTGGCATTGCCTGAGGAGGGAGTTTGTCATGCCCAAAAGGGGGGAGGCTCGAGTAGCACTCGATACCGTCATTGGTAAAGTATGCCACTGAACATGCTAGCTAACTAGACTAAGGGTCAAACAATCAGGTAGTATAATGTTTGAAAAATTAAGCATGGAGCATTTAGGTCGTGACCTTGTCAATAATAAGTCATATGCACCAAGGTAGGAAATCTAAAATGATATAGCACTAGCTAGCCGAAGCGGCTACAACAAGATATTTACATGCACACACACATATATATACATGTCAAACCTATGGTTGGAGACTAAAAATTGCAAAACAATCAACCAAAAATAACATGTCCACAATAGCCTCTAAAAGTGTCACTAACACTTCCAGGATAGGGCACCAACCATACCCAATCATACAATAAAAAGTAGACCTCCTGCGAAAGCTCCAGGGAAAGATGGAGCTTACCAACTCACAGCTGAAGTGGGCTCCTAGTGGAGGCATCGATCGGAGTCCTCACTTGAACCTGCACGTACGAAACAAAAATGTAGCATTCCCAATCAATGGGACGTCAATACGAATAAAAATGTACTAGTATGCAATGCAGAAAGTAAAATCATCAATAGTTGTATAAAAATGGTAATAGAGATACCACCTATAACCAGAACTCAAATAACCTTCCTGGCCAACACTCGACCTCCTAGTGATCAAATATGCATAGTATGCTCGAGTAATTGCATGTCGTGAATATATATATATAGATAGATAGATAGATAGATAGAAGATAGATAGATAGATATGTATGTGTATATGTATGTATGTATATATGTATGTATGTATATATGTATGTATGTATATATGTATGTATGTATATATGTATGCATGCAAATGCATGACATACTCAAGGAAATGCTAGTAGTGCTGGTCCTTTACAATAGCTAATCGACATCATATTTACGAACATGTGACCATCTATATAATATACATATATATAGTCATTTTGGCGAATAAGCCCCTTACGTTCGATTATATCTTGAAGTCCATGCATAATGTTTCCATGTATGATATGAATGTTAAATGCACATGCAAATCATAGCAAGAATTTGGCCAATCTTGGTTCATTAGTACACTTATTCCCATAACATCATAATCATTGTCGTAGCATATACACATGACTTGTGGGATCTTATATGTCTTTTGAATAAGTTTGAAAACTTAACTCAACATTTAGAATAAAGCCTTAACTCCTAAAATGCTCATAAAGGTGCTTCACATAATGCTTATACTTGGTTCCATGCCAATTAGTAAAAAAAAAGTATTTTAAAAAAAATCAAGTGCCTTAGCAGTTCAAACAGAAGCATTATGCTAGAGATTATTAGAAATCAACGTATTACTTTTTATGAGTCCTTCAAATATAGTTTTAGCGAGGAAGGAGGACTGATTATGAATACTACATTTTCCTCGTGATCTGCCTTCATTTTTAGTGACACCACACCGAGAAGAGTAATACCTCAAACACATGGATACGTAGTCAGAAAAATAGATAAATCGATATCTAGATACCAAATGTCCAGTTTAATATCAACCTAATATCATCATGAAAATAATTCAGCTGCAATCCCAATTCTTTTTACAGAAGATCTTTTTAGCAACAGAATAATAAATAATCGCATTTGACATTTTAGGAATTTCTCAGATTTCATCTAAAAGAAGGGACGGAGCTTAGCCTTAACATGCCTTTCCAACGAACGTCCAAATGCCTCAAATTTATTCATGAACTTTTCTCCTTATGTCCTAAGCTTCGCACCCACTATATATACACAGTTTGATACACATCTAGAAACAATCCATAATTGAGCATTAATTAGCAAATTTTTCATATAGCCTTAACCGGATGAAATATCCTTAGAACTTTGTACCCAAGACTATTACTTGATCAAACCAGTTGTAAATCTAGAATTACCAATAGGAACACCAATTCTCTATCCTCCAAAAACAGCTCCAAACACAACTAATAGGAGGAAAAAATAATTGCGAAGCGTCAACAACTCATTTCTAGGCCTGAGGAAGAATTTTAACAGTAAAAACATGTGAGAAACTTACCTAAATCACTCAAGGACCTTGTGGGAGCATTCTATTCAGTTACTTTACTATTTTGGAACAGAAATGGAATGTTTGGAGGTTTTTAATGTCGGACATTCTACTGTAAAACTATCATAACCTTTTATTCTGAAATCGTTTTGATGTATAATTTTATGTGTTGCAAATTAGACTCATAGACCTTCATTTTGATAGGTCATGTTACCTTTAAATCCTTATATATTGGTAAATATGATCTAGTACATTTGACCCAAAGTTAAGAATGATTTCTTAAAGAAACTTACGGTAACTTTGTCCAACCTTTGTCTCGTAACTTTCCTGACTCCAAAACTTAACATATGACCATTAAACTATTAAAATACTTTTTAACACTTCATTAATAACAAATTATACACTCCTTTTCCTATCTAAAAAGTGAAACTGAATTTAGACCTTCCGAAAAGGGCGAGGTGCCACTTTGGCTATTTCTTTAATCTCGAATATGTATTTATGGGATTCCTTTAGCCTAAAAGTTTAACTCCTTCATATTACCACTCATTTTTAGTTTTATTACCCTTAGGCACTATACAAAATTATATACGTCTTATATAACATGTCATATGTTTGTTATAGAAGATAAGAAACACGGGGTCACAAAGTTCCTTTCATAGTATATCATGATGCTTCTTGTGTAGGTTTGGGTGATGTGATGATGTAGAGAGGGAGAGTTATAACTTATTCTTCTTGCTAGTTGAAGGTACATGAGAAATATTATCTTACCCACGATCCAGAGAAGGTGGCCATAGTATTTATGTTGAAGCTGTGGAGACACTACCTCTATGGAGTGCATTATGAGATTTTTGTGGACCACCGCATTCTCAAACATATCTTCTCTAAGATGAATTTTAATATGAGGCAGCGTAGGTGGTTGAAGTCATTGAAGGATTATGACATCTCTATTATATATCATTCCGGCAAGGCCAATGTGGTAGCTGATAATTTGAGCTAAAAGACTTCTAATATGGGTAGTTTGTCATTCTTGAAGGTAGAGGAGAGGCCCTTGGTCTTAGAGGTTCAATCCCTAGCTCGTCAAATTAATTCGTCGTGATATTTCTTTACCTCACAGTGTTTTGGCCTTTGTTGAGGCTAAGTCTTCCTTAATGGACCAATTTGTACTCACCAATTTGATGTTGATAAGTTATGCACAGTTCAGATTAAGGTATTAAAGGGCGAAACCAAGTCGGCTTCTTTTGATTCAGAGGGTGTTTTGAGGATTAAGGGCACATTTGTGTGGCTAAGACAGGTGATTTGGTGTCCATGATCTTGGAGGAGGCACATTATGCCAAGTATTCTTCACATAGATGTGGCCAAGATGTTTCATGATTTGAAGCAACATAATGATGGTGCAGGATGAAAAATGACATTATGGGCTTCGTGGATAAGTGTTTGAATTGCCAAGAGGTTATGTATGAGCACCAAAAGCCAGGAGGTTTGATGTAGAGGATGCCCACTCCTGATTGAAAGTGGGAACATATTACTATGGATTTTGTGACCGGATTACCCGTGGCATTGGATAAGTGTGACTTGATGTTAGGTGATTGTGGACAGTCATCCCAGTGAGGACTACTTACGGTGTGAAGTAGTTAGCTAGGATCTATATTTGTGAGATTATCAAGTTGCATTAGGTGCTTATTTCTATAGTGTCAGACCGAGGTTCAATGTTTATTTCTCATTTTTGGAGAGCCCTACAACATGGACTGAGTACTTATTTGGACTTGAGTTCAGCCTTTCATCCTCAGACTAATAGGAAGTCCAAGTGGACTATTCAGCTTCTAGAAGATATGCTCCGGGCATGCGTGGTAGACTTTGGAGCTTGTTGGGATCAGTAATTGCCTTTGGCAGAATTTACATATAATAACAATTATCACTCTAACATCCAAAAGGCACCTTTTGAGGCATTATATGGTAGGAGATGTTGATCTCTCATTGGGTGGTCTAATTCTATTCAGAGGCTGATCTGGGGGTAGATTTGCTTAAAGATGAGATAGAGCAAGTTTGCCTGATTAAGAGTCGGTTGGTGACAATCCATAGTCGATAGAAAATTAATGATGATAGAAGGATTGGTCCTTTGGAGTTCATGGTAGGTGATCGAGTCTAGTTGAAGGTATCACCCATGAAGAGTAATGAGGTTCGAGAAGAGGGTAAGCTTAGCCCATGGTTCCTCAACCCATTTGTGATATTGATGAGAGTGGATGAAGTTGCCTATGAATTGGCCTTACCCTATATTGTCAGTGATTCATTCTGGTTTTCATGTCTTCATGCTTCGCAGATACACACCAGATGAATCTCATGTGATATCCAATGATTCAGTAGAGTTGGGTCTGAATTTGACATATGAGGAAAAGCCCGTGGCTATATTGGATAAACGGGTCAGGCGGTTTAGGATAAAGGAGATCTCTTCAGTGAAGGTTCAGTGGCGTCATCAGCGGACTGAGGAAGCAACTTGGAAGATCGAGTCTGATATGCATACAAGATATCCCTGTCTACTCGAGGTTCTGGGTACTTTCCCTTTTCTTATGTTCGATAACGAACATGATTTTTAGTGGTGGATGATGTAATGATCTTACTGCGGTCATTCTATATATTTTTGTGAAAATTATTGTTTTACCCCCCTTCCCCCCGTTAGTCCCCTTTGGTGTTACTTAGTCAGCTTGCGTGGTTGGTTTTGACCATAAGTTTAAAAGTTGAGAATTTGGCAAGCTTTTTAGTTTTAAGGCTTAAGTTGTTCAAAATGTGAGTTTTGATGCCATTTAGAGTTTCGGGTCTTGAAATGGAGTTTCGTCGATTCCATTAGGAGAAGTGTCAAAAATTATATTCAAAAGTTTGTATGTGAAAATGAGATCTTAAGTTGAAAAATTTTGGTTTAAGATGAGCCAAGTTTGACTTTTTAGTCAATATTTTCAGTTTGGATGCTCGAACGGGATTTCTGATGATTCTATTGGTTCCAACGGCGATTTTAGTGCTAGAATGATTTTCGCCACAATTTGTAGGCATTCCGATAGTGTTTTGGCATTTCACGTGGCCTAAACTAGTTTAGTTGCATGTTCTCGAGTTTCGGATCAAGGAGACCTCTGATTTGATTTTGTATTGTTCCATTGAGTTTGAAACATCAAATTTAGTAGGGTAGCATATTTCGTTTGTTTGTATGGGCTTCGGAATAAATCTTGAGGGTCCATTCTGTGAAAAGTTAGTGTGTTGGAAAAGTTTTTTATTTCTAGTGCAAGATTCTTCTCCGCATCCTCGACCATGTCATCTGCGTTTGCGAAGATCCTATGCGTAGACCTCCGCATTCGCGGGAGACGGTTCGCGATTGCGAAGTAGGTGTCTAGGACACCTACGTATTCGAGGGACCTTTTCCGCATCCACACAGGCTTGGGGGTCTGTGCTCTGTATTCGCGGAATTCATTAGTTGCCTAGACAATGTTTAATCGAAAAACACCTATTTCTTTCATTTTTGAATTCCAAAAGTTTAGATGAGTGATATTTGAAGGAAATCTTGCTGGGAAAATATTTGGGTAAGTGTTTTGATTTAAAACCTTGCATTTTCATTGCTTACCTTATGATTTTAGCCTCAAATTTCTTGATCTTTATTCCTAATTTTGTGTTTTCATCAAGAATGCAAACTTTAGAGAAATTGATTTTTCTGCCTCATTTTCACTAGTTTTTATGTAATTTCAGCTCTTGAGTCCCATTTTTTATATATATATATAACATGATTTTACCCTCAATTTTCAAATTTGATGTTTTTGGAATTTCATCGAATTTTGAATGATTTTGTCCTCGACCCCAATTATGATAATATGAGTATTAATAGACTCCTTTTGATGTGCAGATCTCATTCTTGATAGAGGTTTGACGATTCACAGTCGATTTTCTTGAGTCAATCTTCCAATTGGTGTATTTGTATGCGATTCAGCATCGAGGTAGGTTTAGCTAATCTTCTTCAAAATTGGAGTAGAGTGATTGAATATTCATATGGTATACTCTATGGGATGGGTTGATACGATGTGTACGTTTTGAAAATTATTGATGTGATTCCCTTGTGCAAGTTCTTATTTAAGTTCGTTTGATGTGAAAATGTGGATGTGTATTATATTATGTTTGGGACTTATGGAAAGAGGTTATGCTTATGAATTACGATTGAGAATCCTAGCTGTGATTGAAATATTCGTACATTTAAGGTGGTAAAATTGTGATTGGACGTTCTAATAAAATTTATGGCCTAATGTAAATGAAAGAGGTTAATGTATTATGAAATGGATGAGATTTGGGAAACAATGTGATATTTGTTGTGCTTGTGGTGATGAATCTTCCTTATATCTTGTGTTCTATTCGCATGTATCCTCATATTGAATATTGTAACACTTGGTAATTAGAGAACTGTGACATCACCTTTTTGTAACAAAATGTGACACCTTTTAAAATCCTTGACCATGATGAGGTAGCAATTGGTAAGGAGACATGAGATACTGCGATTGTGATTGAGGTATATGACCTACGGGGTCCCTATGGGTTCCCCTTAGTTTATGGAGCCTTAGCTCAACTGGGAGTATAGACAATAGGATGTGCGACATTCTTGATCTCACCTTGCATTGCATACATTGCATCATCATTGATATTATTGCACTATTATATTTGAGTGATATATTGTTTCATGATCAGTATTTACTTGTTTCTATACTACTTGATGATTATATAATTATATTGACGGCACTTTGCCCATGCGGATTTCCTAGTGTAGGTGAAAGAGTTTCTAGTTTATTTCATAGTTTATTCAATTCTTTATTCCTCGTCGATTAAACCTACTAGATACATATTATGTGCACTCACCCCTTCTTCTTCTTCCCTGCAGCTTCCAATCACGGGAGTTCATATCATGCTGTCAATACTACCATATCTAGTGGTAAGACTTAGATTCCAAATCATGTTGTCAATACTACCATATCTAGTGGTAAGATTTAGATTCCAAATCATGTTGTCAATACTACCCTAGTGGTAAGACTTAGATTCCGAATTTCCATTAGATGATATCTTCTAGTTAATAGTCTTTATTGTATTTCCTAGGACTGTGATATATGTACTTTGAGTTGATATTACTTTAAATGCTCTTTTATATCTGTGACTCCAAGTCGTGAATTTTGGTCTTGCATCATATTCTCCTTATCTGTTTATCTATGGTGTTGATCGTTACTGTTTATTTTAGAAGTTATGGTCTTTTAGTCTTGATTTGTCTTTTTAGGGCCCTCTTCCTTTCTTCTTTTGACAACAACATCAAAAATATTACTTAAATAAAATTATAGAATTTTTTTAATATAAAATAAAATGTTAACTGGTTTGGAAGGATAAAATATTATAATTTCTAACCTGGATCAGTTAAGAACTTAAATTAATTTTAAAATTTTAAATATTAGAATAATAATTACATGATAATTATTTGAAAAAAATAATAAATAATAATTTTGAGTAATATAAATTAAATGTTATAAAAAATCTTTTTTTTTTTTTTTGATTAACTACCTAGCTAACTTTTGAGAAAACGTGTAAAAAAAATTATTTTTCAAAATTTAAATAAAACTTGAATCCTCAAATTAAAATAAATTTTATTAACAAATTTAAAAAGGTAATCTGTGCCAAGCCTCAGATATTTACTCTACATAAACTGGGCAATCAGCAACCAGATAAAAAAAATAATAATTAATGCATGTGTGCTAATAAACAGGAACTCCATTTCTTCGCCGGTTGTTAATTTATTTGTATTTTATAAAAACTTGAACTAATTAAAACACGTAAACGCTGGGACCAATCTTTATCAAACTAAAGTCGTTTTTTATTGCATAACTAGACCGAATTATGGTATCATTAGATGTTTCAACTTATTACACATTCAAACCGCTGATAAATGAATAAAAATAAAAGGTCTGATTGATTCTCTCTCTCTCACACACACACATATATATAATATATGTTCGCAGCTGCCTGGCTGAGCAGTTTTCGATTGTTCTGCCTGCTTCAACTGCCTACTTCTTCGCCTTCATTATATGGGTTCAATACAAAATATTTCGTGAGTTTTTTAATTTGATCCTTTCAAGACAGTTGCATACTAAAGTATCTGTTTTAATTACTTCATAATATTTTTTAGCTGTTTCAATTAGAATTTTACAATAACTTTTGAAATATAGATAAAAAGAATCTGTCGATGCCACATAAATGAAGACTAGATATTGGCTGCTTGCTTGAGTACCTTCTAGCAAGCCAGTAAAAAAGAATTTATGGACTCTTTAATTTAATCTTTTCAGCGCAGCTTGTATTGATATGTATGTGACTTCATAATATCTTTTTAGCTGTATCAATTATAATTTTACAATATCTTCTAAAATATATAGGAAAATCTATCGACGTCACATCATTGAGATTAAAAAATAATTTATATTGCAGCTTTCGGTGAGCCAACAAAAAATTTTAGTTAAATCATTTCAAGACAGTTGTGTATTGAAGTATTTGATTCAATGACTTCATAATATTTTTTTAACTGTTTTAATTATAATTTTACAATATCTTCTAAAATATATAGAAATAATCCACAATGTTACAAAAATTAAGACTAAAAAATAATTTACATTGAACCCGTGCTAACACGGAGCCTTCGCCACTAGTGAGTATATATATAATTATATTTTTTTCCCCGTAACCTAATAAGCAAAACTATTGGCACTGACAATTATATTTTGAGAAAAATGGCTATACATACTGTCTCTAGTTACCAAAAATTATATATTTATATAGTCTCTAATCTAATAAAGAAAGGCCTCCATATGTCAAATTGACTTTAAGAAATCATTAAAGAATGTGATATAGTAGATAATACTATTTATTTTCTTAATCAAACGTTTTGAGTTCGAATAATAGGCATAAAAAAGAATTTAATAGAGAGCACTTCTTTTTAAGAAGAGGTTATACACATTTCGAATTTAAATTGGCCGAGCTTCAACAAAGATAACGAATAACTAATAATTTTTTAGTTTTCTAAAAAAGCCAGCTTTAGACGGTGGAACTTTATTATGTCTTTTAACTAATTTTCTTATTAATACATTAAATTTGAGTTCTTTATTTTAATTTAAAGTTTTGAATACTGGCACGAATCTTTCATTTGAATATTCGAGTGAGTATAGTAGTAGGCAATTAATGTCACATTGACATGGCTGTGATACACGTGTTCAGTGACAACAGCGTAGATCCGATTACCCGAATCCATGTGTGTCTCCGCTAATTCATGGCAATAGGCATGTAACATCTATAAGACCTTTTAAAAGATTTTCAAAATTACAAGTAACTATTATATATATATATAAGAAAATATAAAGAACACTCACATATCTAGAACTATAAACATATTATAAATTATAATAATTAAATATTAGAAATAATAATATGATCAAAGAAATAGCATTTGACTCTTTTACCTGTATTTGGAATACACTTGTAAGAATTTTTTTTCTAAAGGCTACCTTATGTAAGCTAATGACCAGTCGTAATTAAAGTTTTCATACTTACAATTCGTAGTAAACTTTTAGGGAATTGAGTTATCGTATTCCAGTATCAATATGTATATTCAGGAATCAAATATTATCGTCGAATTTTGATACAACTATTTGATGTTTCGTAGTTATATCAATTCATAAATACAAAATATTTTTAATTGTTCCTTATTGTATTTTCATACTCTGAGAGTGTACCCTAGGCATGGAGACTTAGAAATTGTTGTTGGTCTCCAAGAGAATCACTTGACTCAACTTACTTATTTAACTATTCAGCAGAAGACTCAAATCAATAAATAAGACACATTCAAGTGGGCAAACTAATCAATACTCAATGATGAACAACTTACGAAACAAACACTTAAAAGTCAACCTAATCTCATACCAAATTGTTTTACAAAACCAGTCTACTCAATCTATGTAGACCAACTATTACGAAGGTGTCAATGACAGGCTCATCGCTATCTCAAAAAACTACTCAAGCAATGAATGAAGTAAAAATATGATTCATCTGAAAAGCAAGGAGGTCTCCCTACTATCTGGGAAGAAGTAAATTATCAATGGAATGTCTGCTAAGGATCCTAGCACATGTATATACATGATAGAACGATGCAACATCAAATGATGTCAGTTTATGAAATATACGATATGTAGAATAACTAAAAAAAAAAAGCACTCAAGAAATACTCAATATCAAGAAGGGAAAACAACCAAATTATGCATTTTAACGTTCAATTTTACCTTTATGTGTCAGGAAAATACATTTACCATGAAATGTCAACTATAATTTACCAAAATATGCAACCATCAATAGATATTGGGGGAAAAAAATAATAAAAATAAAGTCAAAGAAGTGACATAAAGTAATATCATTCAATGCAATGTATATGCAGTCCATGAGAAAGGAAAAAAATTAAAGAAAAACAAAATAAATATCCAAAACATGTGCAAGCAAAAGAAAGCAGTAAATGCATAGCAGGTGCATTAAATGCAAGGCAAAAAATAAAAATAAAAACAAAGAAGCGAAAAGCCAAAAACGTGTCTAATGAAGTGAAAGTAATATTCAAAAACATTGGAACATTCAATTTTGGTATTGAGTGTAATAACTAATTTGCTCGAAAAACCTATGGTGAAAATTGAAATGCAGAGTTATCTTTTTTCAAAATTCATTGCATGTGTACAGAAAATTAAAACTCACTATTTTTTTTAAATTCAAAAGTATAATAAAAATACATTCTAAATTATACCCCATAAAAATTTGGTCATACATAAATGTGGTGAGAGGAATAAAACAAACCAAACAAGTTACGTAGATAAATGTAGAGTTTTGTTTATTTTTATTGTGGTTGAAACTATGATAATAAGTCTGTTTGAGTACAAGTTGTCAAGGTCATTAGAAAAAAAAAATCACCTAAACCATTGTGTTATCATAAAATTCAATAATATAACAAAAAATACAACCAACATAAAACCAAATGTTTGTAAACTGTTGGACAAATATGTAAAGTCTACAAGTTAGTCTTGATTTTATTTTGGTATAATTTTATTTTAATAACTATGTTTTATTCTACATTGTAAATGGTAGGATTTGGTCGTACCAAATGGACAGTTAACTTTGTGTAATTTTTGTTGTCTCTCTTTAAAATTCAAAAGTATAACCAAAAAGTACATTATAAATTAAATCAAAAAATCTGTACAAACACAGAAATGGCGGTAGAGAAAAAAAAGTTATATAGATAAAAGTCTTAATAATATAGAATTACAGATCCATAAAAATGACCAAAAACTCAAAAAGTCTTTTAAAAAAAACATAAAAATCAACATTTACTGACTGTTTTATCCTCTATCTTCCTTGTTCCATATTGCCAAAGCAATGCACCATACCTCAATCGGAATAAATATGAGTCTATAGAATACGTAGAAATATCGAATTGACATTGCGAATAGTATTCAACAAAAGGACAAGTGCATAAACCCGCAGTCACTAAAAAATAAACGAAGATATTAACTTGCATATTTATTTGTGAATATATAACCAATAAATTCATCAATTAGGCAATAAACATAGTAATATAAGTGGAATAAGAAAAAAAAACAGTGCTCAGACCCAACAAAAGGTCATTAACAAATACAAATATTTAAATCACAGGTACCACCAATAAATACTATTTTCAAATATTGAAAGCATGACCCATGGAAAGAGTTAACAAACAATATCACAAAAAATGCAAAAACAGTCTTGTTAGCATAATCAAGATAAAAGAAAAACCATCAAATACCAGAAACTAAATCATAGAACCAACACATTAACATAAAGTAGACCAAAAAAAAATCAACAAGTTGAACCCTAAATACAAAATTTAAGGGTTTGAAAGAATGACATCCAAAATTATTAAAATAAAGAATAACCAACAATCATACCAACCGCACACAAAGATATTAACCAATATGGTTATTTGTGAATATTTAACGAACAAATTCACCATTTAAATAACAAACTTAGTAACAAAATAAGTAAGAACAAAAGCAAAAAAATAATGCTTAGACCCAATTTAATGACAAACAAATTTGTTGACATAATTTAGACTAGAAATGAACCCAACAAAAGATTCATTAACAAATAAAAATACTTAAACCACATATAATACCAAGAATACTACCATCAAATACCACGAAATAAATCTAAAAACCAACACAATATCTTAAAATAAAACAAAAAAAAAAACAACCTGAATCCAACTTCCACAACTTTAACCAATAAATTCACCAAATCAAATAACAAACTTGGTAATATAAATGAATTTAAAAAAATCATCAAATACAAACTTTAACCAATTCTAATGCTCAATATCACAACAATACAACAAAAAAAGAATTATCAAATACCATCAAATACCCAAAAAATAAATCATAGAACCAACACATTATCATGAAATAAACCAAAAAAATCCAACAACCTAAACCACAACTTCAACAACTTTAAGCAACAAAATTCACCAAATCAAATAACAAATTTGGTAACGTAATTGAAAAAAAAAATCAATTGTAATGGTTAGTGACACAACATTACAACCTAAAATATCCACACATAATCAAAGAACCCCAATAAAAACGTAAGGAAGCAGCCAACAATATTCTCAATATCATGAAAAAAAATAGAAACTTGGAAAAAATATGCAGCATGTCAAACCAACAAAAATAACACCAGCCAACATAGACTGTAGTGCTCCAGTACTCGCACAAACTAATATATATTGTTATATAACTGTCAAAACGGGTCAGGCCAGCCCCATCCAGCCCAAGCCTGGGCCAAGAAATTTGGAAGGCTGGGACGGGCTGATCCTTCATTTAGAAGGGCCTTGAAATGGCCGACCCAACCCAACCCTAGTAGGGTCGCGGGTTGGGACGGGCCAGCCCTTCTCTTTTTGAAAAAATAATTTTTTTCTGTTCAATCTAAATTTAAACTTTAAATTCCGTCAACATATTAAAATTTTCAACATGCCTAACAAAATTATATGAAAGAAAATAATAATTACAATCATAATATGGATTATACATACAATTAGTGGTGTTTGTAATCACAATCGATCTCATATCTGAAATATATAACATCAAGAGACCAGAAGATTTTCAAATTAAATATGACAAACAATGATCATATTTGAGTCATACTATGACTAAAGAAAAATAATAATCTTTTTTTAACAAATAAATAAGTGAAGAAAATTTGAAAAAAATAAACTTGTAAACTAAAAAACAATTACGCCTTATGACTTTAGTTATTTTAATTCAAATTAATAATCGTTTTGGCCCATGGGCCGGGCCTGTCCCCGCTCCGATCAACCTCAAGGGCTCAGGGCTTAGTTGGGCCGGGCTTGTAAGCTCTGGTTCTAAATGGGCTTGAAAAATCATATTCCAATCCTACTCTAATAACGAGTAGGGCTGGGCCGGCCCCAAGGGCTAACCCCATTTTGACGGCTCTATGTTGTGATTTGCAAAATACTTAAACCACATATAATACCAAGAATACTACTATCAAATACCAAAAAATAAATCGTAGAACCAATACATTATCATAAAATAAACAAAAAAATGAATAACCTGAATCCAACTTCTACAACTTTAACCAACAAATTCGCTAAATCAAATAACAAACTTGGTAACATAAATGACAAAAAAACATCAAATACAAACTTTAACCAATATTGATAATGCTCAATATCATAACAATACAACCAAAAAAAATCATCAAATACCCACCTGGAAGATTCGATAACAATGACCTTAGGAGTGCCCCCATCTTCAATTTTTTCCGAGCGGGTGACTGAGTGAAGGCATTAAGATTAAAAGTAGGGCCTGAACATTGGGTTGGAGTGGTATCCAAATAAACAAGCTCAGCATTTAAGTGTGGACTCTTACAAATTGAAATTTTCTCATCGGAACCGGTATGGTGGCGATTTCAAAATCGACAAGAACAATAAAATCACATAAAATAGAAAGAAAAAAGAAAGCAACAATGGAGAATACAATCAACGGAGAAGGAGAGCTTGGAAGACCAAAGGGTGGGTTATTTTCACCTTGGTGTATTCAAAAAGTTTGTCCAAAAAGATGGACAAAAGTGATCTGCGATACTTACGAAGACTATAAATTGGTAGTATATTGTCAAATCAGGCAATAAAATATTCTTACATTGAAGAATTAATTTTCCCTTGGTCAGACCAATTAAAAAGGCAAAGGAGTATAAGTAACTAATATACACAAGAATAATTTTTAAAAAAGTAAAAAAAATCACAATATGACATTGATGTAAAAAAAAATGACAAAAGTGTAAATATTTTTAGTGTTTGACACAGACTGTTATTAAGGTCTAAAAGTGTATAGTATTACAATTTTTCCTATTAAGAAATAATGCTCTTCTCAACTCAATATATGCAAGCTTTAAGAATACAATAATGCTTTTCAATATGACTTAATCATATACAATTCTCAATTCAAACCAAATCATTCATTAATAGGAGTTTCTCTAGTCGACAACCATCACCTATGAGAGAGTGATGATACAATGCTTTGCATTGTTGTTACCGTAGTTGTCCAATACCTTGCCAGAGTAAGGAATGATCAACAACATTGGATCCACAATTAAACAAGTCCTCTTTCGGGACTAACGAGGAATTACCTCTTATCCAATATTAGCTATGTAGTTTATAGGATTTCAGTTACTTGAACTCTTACCCAAATTGGTCCTAAATCAGTTCATTATGCTCATACCTATCATGTAAAAATATTTCAAGTCATCTCATCATGTCTCAATGAACATTTTTCTAAAACTCAATCTTATCTAAAATTATAGTATTCTTTTGTTTACAAATGTAATTTCATTATCAACCATATCTCATTAAGACTCTATTCTCAGACCATTGTTTACATTAAAAAACTTGTTTTCATTTAGACTCAATAAATTATACTTAGATTCAATCAAAGTCATACTTCACTTAGTTCATGAAATCATCAAACCACAATTTAATATAATGCATTGTAAAATCTTGATCATCAATTCAACTAGGGTTCATGGAAATGATGACAATCTCAAGAATTAAAATGTAGAAAACAACAATAATCTCAATGCGTAATTTAGAAGAACTCAAAGAATGAAGAATTAAATCAATTGAAAATCTATGAAAATTAGGGCTAAACTCAACTTATACTCAATCAAAATGAAACTTAGGTGTGGGGTGCAAGAACGAGTTCAATCCAACGTTATGATTAACCTTACATATCTGGATAGAAAATTTATTAAGCGAAAATTAAAGATCAGGCTTGAAATTCTTGATTCCTAACTTTTCTTCTTCTCTTCAATCCTTGTTCTAAAAAGTATATAGGCACTAATGAGAGAGAAATCCTTTTAGATACTGATATGGAATGAGTTTTGATCCCTTATTAAAACAGATGTCGAGAAAAAATTTTCTCCCAAGTTCGCGATACAGACTTGGTCCCTGACCTTGATTTTGCTATAGATGAAACAAGTTCATGATGCAGATCACAGACTTGTCGCGTTGCAGACTCCACTATTTTAAAATTTCTTTTTACTCTTTCGCCGATAACAATCTTGTCTAAGTTCGCGACACGAACTTGGTTCATGACAAATATTTTATTTTTTTCATTTTTAATAATACTTCTCTTGTTTTAGGCTAATCTCAGCTAGGATAGTATGGAGCACTACATGTATATTGATACAATAATATCACCATTTACAATGACCCTAAAGGTCATTTTTAGTATTTTCGATAAAATTATCATTTTATCCCTCACGATAGTTTCCCTGAGTGCTATTGATTGGTTCAGAAATTTGATTTTTTTTAAATTTTGTGAAAAGTTTAGCTTTTGCTAAAGAGTTGAGTTTTGAAGGTTTAAGTTGCTTAATTTTGAGTTTCGGAGTCATTTAAAGATTTGAGTCTTACAACAAAATACTGTCAATTCGATCAACTTCAGAAAAAATTGATCTAGGAGAGTTATCAAATCAGATTATGAGATGTTGTCTTGATTTGAGGTCCAAACTTGGATATCGAGTTAAAGTTTGACTTATGTTTGACTATGGTCAACATTTTTAGTTCGGGTGCTATTATTAGATTTCTAATGGTTCCATAATTTTGGAAGGTGATTTCAACATTAGAAAATGAGCTTCAGTACAATTTTTAGGTGTTCCAGTAGTGTTTTGATATTTTTAGGCCTTAAATTAGTTTAGTTGCAACTAATTGAATTACAGGTCAAGGAAGCCTCGAATTCAATTTTCAATAATTTTATTTAATTCAAAACATCAAATATAGTAAAATAGTATATATAATTTGTATGCACACCCTTTAACTGTTTAAGGAATAATAGAACGAATCACACTTTTACCACTAAACTATACCCTCTATAATCCGATTATTGTATACAAATGCAACTTTTGTCGAACAGGGGAGTTGTGGTAATTAAGATAGGATAGGCTAGGGTTGTCAAAACGACTAAAATCATAACATAAAAATGCATTGTGGAATACTCGAAAGCTTCTTTTTTGTAGTCCAGCAAGATGATAAATATAAAATCAAAAAGCAGAAAGAGAAATGAGACTTTTTTTTATCGAATTTTCTATTTCATATATTTTGTTTTACTTTTATAAAAAATCTCAAAAATGAGAATATTTCTTGTTGCTTGAATATTAACTATTCAATTAAAATGAACTATAACAGACATTTTGGTTTTCAAATTCAAATTCAAATTCGTTGGAACGAAAGAGGCTCGGCTAGGTACTGACCAGACCAGGCCATGAGAATAAGAGGGTCCTTTTCGAATAAAATCAAAGCCATAATAATTATGACCCATACCCTTAGCCAATTTAGCTCTTAATACAGGATCATTCAAGTCAGGTTTTTTTGTTATTGGGATAGGTGAATTCTTATAGATCCATCCCCCGAGGGAACTGGACATGATAATTTTTAATCATCCAGCTCGAGCAAGAATAAAAAGAACCAAACGAATCCATATATCCATATAAAATATATATATGGTACCTGTATTTACATATACACATATATGATATAGAAATGGTTCAATGTAAGAAAACTTTGACTGAATTCTTTTTTATGAAATTGCAACTATCCATACAAAACATACCAAATGAACTTTGAGGGCCCATTCTATGGATTTGCATGAAAGAGGGTGTGTGTGACAGGGAATAGCACAAGCGTGAAGGAGGGTAACGACTATTAGGTTTAGACTATGAGGCCTTTTACTTATTTGCTATCAAATATAAAGTGTACCTATAAATAGTACTATAGTAGTAATTATTTTTAATATATTAACTGCTAATGGTAAATTCAAAGCATAAGTTAGTTGTACAATGTAAAATTTCCTATAATAGTCTCTATATGTATTATACAATCAAGCTAGTCAATTATAGTTGTTATGCCTTTGGGAGGATACTCAAGATGTGGATGGTACTCAGAGACTATTGCTAGTCCTCGAATGAACCACTTGGCCTCATCACATTCATTTATTCATACATTCTGCTAATCAGCGGAAGACATTAGGAAGTACATGGGCATATCATCATCTAGTCCCAAAAATAATTTTATAAATAATAGGTTAATAGAAAGAAACTATCTAAGTCTTAACATCAACATTTGACTCAAGTCTATGAAGCATCTATGTAACACCCCACACCTTACAATACTGGTACAATTCCAAGGAAACATGATATGAAAGGGGCAAGTGACGCTAAATTTCAAAAGTGCTTGAATCTTGTGTTAATGGGCTATACGT
>JAPFFP010113138.1:0-41617 GCA_026153255.1 Solanum medicagineum | reverse complement strand
ATACAAGACAAGAGTGTTTTGGAAAGCTGAAATATTGTTCAAATGTAATGACTTTAGGGGCTGCATTTGATCCATTTCTAGAGACTTTCTTGGCCATCTTTCTCTTTAATTTTGGCCATACATTGCCACATACTAATATACTTGTGATGTAGCAGCTCGTCAGCTTGGTAAAGTGTCAAAGTTTGATAAGAGTCTTTTGAAAAAAACTGCACACTTGTTTTGAAAAACAGAAGACTTGTTTGAATTGGCAATGACTAGAGGGCTGCTCTTATCCCATTTTAAAAGTCATATTTGAACAACATTCTCTTGTCATTCTTTCCACACATTAACACTTCTTAAGACACTTGTTATGCAGCAGCTTACCCCTCATAATTGGGCTCAAATGGGTCACAAATTTGATGGACCTTAGCTGCCCATTTTCAAGCTTTCTTCTTACTTATGTTTGGGCCTAATTTAGCAAAGACATTGTGATGTATTTGGCCCCTTTTTAATATCCTCCTTGGATTGAACATATAGGCCTTATATGATGTTAAAACGTGTAAGGTTACACTCTTAATATAAACTTTATTCATAATCGAACTTAGATAAATTCAACATCGGGCCTCGTTTCCGTTTAGCTTCCAAATTTAAGCTAAGCAAGTAGGTGACTCACCTACTAGATTATTATGTCATACAAGTATCTCAATTATTTTACTTTGTTTAGGGTAGTGACCTCCTCACAAAACCTATATACACTTGACCCTCTTAAGCGTTAGACGCATATATCGCCCATTAACATGAAATTCAAACACTTTTTAAGAATATTGGCGCTAATTTAAACAAACCAAATCATGTTTCATTTGAGTCGCATTAGTACATGTAAAATGTGGGGTGTTACGAATAATCCAATGTTCAACAAATTTCCAACATATTTCATGCATAGGAGTAACAATAGAAGATACCCATAAGAACTCCAACTTTGAAATCATGGAAGGAATTTCATAAAAAGAGAAAGTTAGGATCCATAGGTGAAAGGACCCATGGATGAAGATCCACTACCTAAACCTTGGAGTTCTTGAAGCGAAAGTTGAGGAAGACTTAAGGCTTGAGTTAGGTTCTTGAAATCCAAAGCAAGTTCTTGAGATTGAATAGAGGATTTGATGATGAATTAGGAGGATTTTGAGAGGGGTTTTGAGTGTTCTAGGATTTCATAATGATGGAAAATTGAAGTACTCCTGTATATATAGGCATTAGGTTACTAAACAAATGCCCTAGAGCAAAACTGGAAATTAAGGAAAATATTGCACTGGTCTGTGCCTAGGGCACGACGCGGACCCATCAAGGAGGGAACATTTGCACTGATCCGCACTCAAGGCGTGACGTGGATCAGTCACAGATGGCCACTACCTCGGCTCCTATAGAGAAAAATTATTTTTCTTTACGGGTCATGTAAAAATCGCAGGTCACCCATTCCCTACACAATTTTGCCCCCTAAACAAGAATATGAAGTCAGATTTTCAAAATTATGAACGAATTTTTAGATATTCAAGAATTACATTATATGGAATTTCTAAAGAACATGAGAGGTGTTACATTCAGCAGGTGAAAATTCGCCATAAAAATTTTAAGTTGTCAATAATCATGATTTATGATATCTTTTATGCTCTTACACAACATGTTTTTTAAAAGTATTTTAAGTCATGAATTATTCATCATTAGTAGTATTTTTTACACAATTTTTAAATATATAAAATATCAAAACAAGATAAACAAATCAAAACGGAAGAACCACAGAAAATTACGGATATACTCTCAAGTTGCTCAAGCAGGCATATCAACCTACTGCTTTCTTGAGCATCTCAGGAAGCTAACATGTTGATGGCCAACAACTTCCCTTGTCATTAATAAAACATTAAAAATGAGACAAATAGATTAAAACGGAAGAACCATAGAAAATCACGGATATACCCTGAAATTGCTCAAACAGGCATGTCAACCTACTGCCTGCTTAAGCAACTCAGGAAGCTGGCATGTCGATGACCAGTAGCTTCCTTGGCCACTTCTATATATTACTAAATGTCGATACCAGCACTAGCGCAGGCCCAACATCTGTTATTCTTTTATTTAATTTAAGTGATATAGATAGAATTTAGAGAGTTAATTAAAATTTTAATAATTTTTAAATATTTTAAATTATTAATATTGTGACGTAACATATTTTTTAGAAATATTTTACCTTATTAATTGTCATGATTAGTAACATTTTGAACACAAAAAATAAGACAAACAAATTACAATCAAAGAACCATAAAAATTATAGATATATCCTCAAGTTACTAAGCAGGCATGTCGACCTGCTGCATGCTTGACCAATTACAACGGAAGAATCATAAAAAATTATGGATATATACCCCAAGCTACTCAAGCAGGTATGCCGACCTACTGCTGCTTGAACAACTTTAATTATCATGATTAGCAACATTTCTTAACACGAAAAATAAGACAAATAAACTATAACAGAACAATCATAAAATATTACGGATATATTCTCAAGCTGCACAAGTAGGCATGTTGATGTGATGCCAAGTTACAACACATTTGATGCCTAAAACAAGAGGTTTTGTGAGTTTTAAAGCGAATTTTTAGTGTTTTGATGTGCTTTTGTGTTAATCTTATAGAAAAGTTAAGGTGACATGATTTAGAAGAAAAGTTGTAGATTTTGCTGAAGTATAGGCCACACGAGCCAACATACGAGTTGTAGGTTGTGTCGTAGCAGGAATCAAAGAGCAAAAGTCAGAAATCTGCCGAGTGAAGGTCAACTCTACGGAGCCAGCCTATGAGTGGTAAGACACATTATGACTCGTATATGTGGACTCGTCGCGAGAATCAAAGAGCCAAAATATTAGATCAAAAACTAAAGACCAAGACAACGAGACCATTATACGAGTCATAGCTCGAGTAAAGACTCGTACCTATGGGTCGTACCAGTTCCATCTAAGATGCTAAGACCCTTATACAAGACCCCGACTATAACTCATAGGCTAGCCTACGAGTCATAAATACAAAATTTATTAGATTCCAGCTGTCTTTTCTACATAATTCCTAGGGTTGTTTATAAATATTATAAATAGTTTAAGTTAGGTTTTTGAAGGAGAGTTCGAACAATAGACATTTCTCGAATATATTTTTAAGCTTTTCTTTGGTTTTTTTTAGAGGAGATTCTTGTTCATTTTGGGAAACCCATTTTGGGGAATGCAAATCTTGATTTGTCCACATTGTTGATCAATTAAGCTTGTGGGTTTGCAACTTGTGGTTCTTATCTTCTCCACTGTTATTGGTGAAACTCTCAATAATGACTATTATGTGCATTTTTGTGTGTTTTATCTTAGCCATGAGTAGCTAAACACCCACAAATTGGGGTTGTGGTAACCATGGGTAGTTGACTTGAGATTACTTAGATTTTATGCATGTCTATGATTGGGGTTTTGCATGTTTTATTTTATTTCCCTTCATGATTAATGTTTTTTGGTGGCGGAAAACACCAAACCCTGCCTACTATCACGATCTTGACAAAGGTAGTGATGAATAGGAAAAAGTTAGTAGATGACATGATTCGGTTGATGTTTCCCCATCTAATCGACCAAACTTGACCAAGGGGAGGTTGACTGGGACAATAGGTAACGGTTAGTTGGCACACCATGGTGCCCGACCAAGCGCCATGGTGAAATTCGACCTTCACCTAGAAGAACCTAAGTTACTATCCTGCATGCGACTCACTAGTCAAAGTTATGTTACCAAGGGTAATTAAGTCAACTAGCCATGGAGAACACAATTTCCAAGTTTCCCCCAAAATAAAGTGTTTTCAAGAATTTTAATTAGTGATTATTTTTAGTGTCTTTGAATCACAATAAACCCCCCGTCATCTATAGATTGTAGTTATAGATACTAGGAATGATTAGTAGTGAAATCTTATAGTCAAGTCCTGTACTCTCTGTGGATTCGACCCTAACCTTGGTTAGGTTAATTACTAATAGCGACCGCTTTCTTATTGGAGCGTGACCATCATCATAAAATTATGGCACCGTTGCCGGGAAATATGGCTAGATTTTGACTTGAATTTACTATTAGTTAGTTCTAGTATTGATTTCTAGCGTCTCTTGTACTTTACTTTTGTTTTGTTTTTGTTATTTGATTTCTTTTGTAAGGTGTACTAGGTTGTATGCCCAACACAAGGAGACAAGGTAATCACTTAGCTCCACTAAATTTGGAGATCCATCGATACCAAGAAGGATAACTTGAATGAATGAGGGCATTGAGGTTGAGGAGGATATGCATGCGAATGAAGAAAACTTAAGAAGAGAGGAGAATCCACCACCAAGGGTTAACTGGCCATAACTTAGATATTTCAATGCAAATGCTTACGGCTGGAACCAATATCGATTAAATCCTATGGCAATGGATGTTACCAGTTATATAGTACTACCCCCTCTATCGGTGGATGCTAAGTTCATGGTATCAAGGGGATTGCTCCAGATGCTCGAAAATTGTGCCTATTCACAGGGTTACCGTCAGAGGATCCCCACAGTCATCTCCAAAATGTTGTCTTTGTGTGCAAAAATGTCATGGGGAGACAAAATATCTCTATTGACGCTATTGGATTGAGGGTGTTCCCATTGTCACTGACTGGCAATGCAACTATATGGCTATCTGAACTTCCTCTGGGTACCATCACGAGTTGGGCTGAGCTGTGGATGGTGTTCCTAGAAAGATATTTCCCAAGGTCAAAGAAGTTGAAGCTTAAGGACCAAATTAATAACTTTGAGCAATTGCCTGGAGACTCTTTTAGCACTACATGGGAGAGATTCACCAAATGCTTGAGGATGGTCCCTGATCACAAAATTGTTGATGATGCTTTGGTCGAGATCTTCTATAGAGCACTTGATGATAATAGCAAAGCTTGTGCCAACACAATCATGGGAGGTGTTTTTCTTGATCAACCTTTTGAGTTAGTGGCTGAAAGAGTGGAGCAAGTGGTGAAGACCAACAAAGCATGGGGTCAGAGTGAGCATGCTAATACAAAGAGTTCTTTTGCAGTTACCACAAATATTGAGCAGGCAAAAGTGAATGAAGAGATTTTGGAGCAACTTGCTCAACTCCCTACAAGCATTAATTTGGTTTTGAAGCAAAACCAAGCTAGTATGAAGGCAATAGCTCACCAACCCCCAATTACTCTAATGTACGATGATTAATTCTTTGATGAGGATGCCTGTTATGTAAGCAGCCAAGTGGCGAGTTTCCGGAATAACCCCCAAGGGTCCAACTCAGACTATTGGAGGGAAGGTTCCGGGAATCAAGGTTGGTACTTTAACCGTGATGGGATGTATAGAGATAATAGGGGTGGATACTATGAGAGAGAGAGAGTGCCCAACATAGAATGGGGAAGAAGAAAAGGCTACAAAAGCAGTCCTTATGTGACACCACACAATCGTGATGCCGGATCAAGCAATTCTAGGATCAAAGATATGTTTGAAAAATTGTTGAAACAAGCCGACCACCAAGATGAAACCCTAAGGGGAATGAAAGTAGATATCTCAAGTACTAATCAAAAGATAGAGTCTCATTTAGTGGCAATCAAGCAACTTGAGCAACAATTTAGATAAGTGTCTTTACAAGTGAACAAACGCCAAAAGGGCACCCTGCCAAGCAATCCTAAAAATGAAGGGCATTGCATGGCGGTGATGACTCGGAGTGGAAAGAGCACAATAGATTCCCCTATACAAAAGGTGTAAAATAGGACAAACAGGAAAAGAATGAATGAAGAAACCCAGGTAGGCAACACAATAGAGTAACCCAAGAAGTATAAAACATTTCTGAGGCCTCCTCCTCCTTTCCCTCAATGGCTTAGAAGAAGAAAGAAGGAGGGTGAACTTGAACAGTTCTTGACAGTGCTCAAAATATTGTCAGTGGACCAACTGTTAGTTGAGACCCTTGAAAAGATGCCAGGGTATGCCAAATGGATGAAAGACCTAGTCAAAAGGAAACTAAAAGTGAGCCAAGACCTCTCCAAAAATGTTCAATGTTGTAGCGCCATCACAATAAAGTCATTAGTTTAAAAACGCGAAGACCCGGGTGCATTCACTATAGCGTGCACTATAGGAGATCTGGCATTTGCCAATGCACTATGTGATTTGGGGGCTAGCATTAACTTAATGCCTATAGACATTTTTAGAAAGCTTGATTTTGGGAGTTTGGTACCTACAAAAGTGCGATTGTTGATGGCAGAAAGAACAGTCACGAAGCCTGTGGGGATCTTGTATGATGTGTTGGTGAAGGTAGACAAATTTATATTTCCCGCAAATTTTGTTATACTTGACTGTGAAGTTGATTTTGCAGTTTCGATCATCTTAGGAAGACCTTTCTTGGCCATAAGTCGAGCATTAGCAGATATGGAGAAGAGTCTACTCACTTTCAAATTTGGTGAAGAAGCATTGATGTTTCAAATAGGTCAATAGGATGGGAAGAGTTCTGAGTTCCAAGTTATCTCAATGATATCAACAGGTGAAGATGATGACACTGAGATTCTGATGGAATTGAGGCTTGGGGTTGAGCCGTTAGCAGCTGTGTTAGTAAACTTTGATAGTGACAACATCCATGATTATGTAGAAACAATAAGTGCTCTTGGGGTGTCATTTGGACCAAAGCGACAAGCAAGGTTGGAGCTAGATTTATGCAATAAGGAAACACCACCTACAAAACCCTCGATAGAAGTTCCACCAGAGTTAGAGTTGAAGGCATTACCATCACATTTGAAATATGCATACTTGGGAGAGAATAGTACCTTGCCTGTCATCATTGCAGCAGAGTTAAGTGAAGCTCAAACAGAAGCCCTAGTCGCAGTTCTCAAGCAGTACAAAAGAGTTATTTGGTGGACAATTGCAGACATCATTGGCATAATCCTGGTGATATGCTCTCATAAGATTCAGCTAGTCAAGAATTATAAGCCGAGTATTGAATATCAAAGGCGGTTAACTGCCCCAATGCAAGAGGCTGTAAGGAAAGAAATCATCAAGTGGCTAAACGCAAGAGGAATCTACCCAATCAGTGACAGTGAGTGGGTGAGCCCAGTGCAGCGTGTTCCAAAGAACAAAGGCATCACAGTGGTGCCAAATGAAAAGAATGAGTTGTTCCCTATGAGACCAGTCACTGGATGCAGAGTGTGCATGGATTATAGGAAATTAAATGCTTCAACTGAAAAAAGGATCACTTTCCTATGCCATTCATGGATCAAATGCTTGACAGGATAACAAAAAAGGGATGGTATTATTTTCTTGATGGATATTCCGGCTACAATCAAATCATTATTACACCTGATGATCAAGAGAAGACAACCTTCACATGCCCCTATGGTACATTTGCATTTAAGAGGATGCCCTTTGGGATCTGTAATGCTCTTTCCACATTTCTAATATGCATGATATCTATCTTCTCAGATATGGTTAAAAGTACAATTGAAATGTTCATGGATGAGTTAAGTGTCGTGGGCCGGTCCTTGGAAGAATGCCTTTCAAATTTACGTGACATGTTGAGAGTCACTTGGTGCTAAATTGGGAGAAATGTCACTTCATGGTCAAAGAGGGCATCGTACTCGGTCACAAAATTTTGGGAAAAGGAATTGAGGTGGATAAAGCAAAAACTAAAGTGATAGAGAAATTGCCACCACTAGTCTAGAAGCTTTTTAGGCCATGTCAGTTTCTACTGTCATTTCATAAAGGACTTCTCTAAAATCTCACAACCTTTGTGTAAGTTGTTAGAAAAAGACTCAAAGTTTGTATTTGATGAGGCATGCATGAATGCCTTCGAAGAATTGAAAACAAGGCTAACCACAACACCCATTATTATCTCTCTAGGTTGGTCATGACCATTTGAACTAATGTGTGATGCTAGTGGGGTTGCACTTGGTTTGGTATTGGGACAACGAAGAGAGAGAATCCTGTATTCGATCTATAATGCCAGCAAAACTGAACGTG
Organism: Solanum medicagineum; assembly: GCA_026153255.1. Classification (NCBI taxonomy): domain Eukaryota; kingdom Viridiplantae; phylum Streptophyta; class Magnoliopsida; order Solanales; family Solanaceae; genus Solanum; species Solanum medicagineum. The sequence continues at coordinate 33,611 of JAPFFP010113138.1, read as the reverse complement.
GCCTAAAAGAATTACACTATGACCGAATAAGAATTGCTTGCATTGGTGTTTGCATTTGAAAAATTCTGTTCATATTTGTTAGGAGCTAAAGCGATCGTGAATACAGACCATTCGGCGCTCAAATATCTGATGGCGAAGAAAGACGCAAAACCACAGTTGATTAGATGGGTACTTCTCTTGTAGGAATTCAATTTTTATGTGATTGACAGAAAAGGGTCAGAAAACCAGGTTGTCGATCACCTTTCGAGATTGGAAGATGGGGCTATGATGAAGTTTGATGATGGGCTAGACATAAATGTCTCATTTTCCGATAAAAGAATTTTTGCAGCATCACATGATCTTATGCCTTGGTTCATAGAATTTGCTAACTATTTGGTCAGTGATATAGTGCCTCCGGATTTGAACACCCGTTAATGTTGCATGTTCATGCATGATGTAAAGAAATTCTTCTGGGATGATCCTTATTTGTTTTCGCATTTGTGCAGATGGCATCATCCGTAGATGTTTTCCAGAGGTAGAGATGATGAGCATTCTTGAAGCATGTCACTCTTAGGCTATCCTAGTAGAGCCAGAACAACTTATAAGGTATTGCAGTGTGGCTACTACTGGCCATCTATACACCAAGACACCCATGATTATGTAAAGTCTTGTGACAGATTTCAAAGAGAAAGAGGAGTTTCACGAAGGTATGAACTTTCTCTAAATCCTATTTTGGTCATAGAACTATTCGATGTGTGGGGCATTGATTTTATGGGATCCTTTGTTAGCTCTCACAGTGACAAGTACTTTCTGGTTGCAGTTGATTATGTCTCAAAGTGGGTGGAAGTTGTGGCTCTACCGAACAATGAGGATAAGAGTGTTACGGGATTCCTCCGTAAATGTATTTTTTTCCAAATTTGGTATGCCTTGGGCAATTATCAGTGATGGAGGTCCTCATTTTTGCAACTGGCTGTTCAAAGCTTTCCTTGAAAGATATGGTATGAAGAACCATGTGGAAACCCCGTGTAATCCCCAAACTAGTGGGCAAGTGGAAGTGTCAAATTATGAAATAAAGCAAATTTTATCCAAAACGATGAACGTGAATCGTACTGATTGGTTAAGGAAGTCTGATGATGCTTTATGGGGCTACCAGACTGCCTTCAAAGCTCCTATCCGAATGTCTCCGTATCAACAGGTTTTTTGAAAGTCCTGTCATTTACTAGTTTAACTTGAACACAAAGCATTATGGGCATTGAAGAAACTAAATCTAGATTAGCATGAGCGGCCACCTCAAGGTTGATGCAATTGAATGAGCTTGATAAGTTTAGGTTGCGAGCATATGAGAGCTCCGCTTTGTACAAAAAATGAATGAAGATTCAGCATGACTGTAGAATTGAAGATCGCCATTTTGTTCCAAGAGACATGGTATTGCTTTACAACTCCAGGTTGAGGTGGTTTCCTGGAAAACTCAAATCTAAGTGGATGGGGCCTTTCAGAGGTGTGCACATTTTTAGTCATGGTGCTATCAAGTTAGAGAGTAGGGATGGAAAAACTTTCAAAGCCAATGGACAATGGGTAAAAAGTTACATGGGTGACATGGAAGAGATCCCAACGTTGGAAGATTGGGACCTTGAAGAGGCATAAACGCAAAAGCTTCTTGTCGTGCCGCGACAATGACTTAGGCCCTACCTGGGAGGCAACCCAAGGTACATCTCTTGCACCTTTTCTTTGTGTTGTTACTTTGAGGACAAAGTATCCTATTTTGGTGGAGTGGTGGAAGTTATGGATTAAGGTGAAGTCTGAGTAGCCTCAAGTCTATAACTTCCCCTATTTTTGATCCCAAGATTTTCTTGCCATGCTTTTTTTTCCTTGTGGATGTTTATTTTCCTGTTGAACCTGCATGTTTAGGTAATATAGATAATGGGTAAATTAATAGGAGTATTATTTATTAGCATATACATAAACTTTAGAGTTGTTTTCAATGTTTTGATCAAAATTGGGTACCCTCAAATTATTGAGGTTGTGAGTATTGACGCATTCATACAACTGTGAGTATCTGACAATGTTTGTTCTGATATTGTGAAGGTAAGATGAGACTGAAAGCATGACCTGAGAGTCTATACTTGATTGTAAACGCAATTGCCATATGTGTTGTGAGCTTATTTTGCTGCATTCATATATCTTGTATAAACTCAGAACTTGCCTTGTTGCTCTAAAGTTTGTTTGGTGATGTGGTGGATATGGAAAGGATCTTAGGCCTTTGTTCTTTAAGTGGAACAACTTTTAGCCTAAAATAACCCACTAGTTAAGTGAGAGAATCCCTTTTTCCAAATTTTTTAAGCTTATCATGTACTCATTTCTTAATACCTTGCTAGCTTAACCCTGTCTGATCAAATACCTTGATATTGGCCCTGGTCTATCCTTGAACATGTAAACCTTGATTGAGGCCAAAGGCCTAAGTTGAGGGTGGATGCAGTTGGTGGCCCTGGTTTGAGGTATAGATATTGTGTACTTCACCTAAGTCTAAAAGTCTAAGTTAAGGGTGGCCATTATTGTGGTAAAGTAAAAATTGATAAGGTGGTTAGTTGGGAAATAAAGAATGAAATTAAAAAGCATGAACCGAGTGAAGAAAAAGAAGAAAAGTGCCTTTATTGAGAAAAAGCAGCAAAAATGAGTTTGAAATCAATGCACAACTAAAAAAGAAAAAGAAAGTACTCGAGAAAAGTTCAAAGCAAGAGAACAAGGGTGGATTAATGAAAAAAGGTTTGGATTAAGAAAGCAAAAAGTGTTGGTAAAAATGATTTAAGGATGACATTTAGTCACTACTTGCCCAAATTGCGGCACCAAAGCACCTTGAACCTATGTTACAAGCCTTTAAGTCCTAAAGTGATCCAACTCCACTTTATCACCAAGCCAGAAAATGAGTATAGATGCAAGACTTTGTTGTTAGTCAGTATGCATTGAATTTCAATTTGAGAGTGAGAGTTCTTCCTCAGTCCCTGAATTCTAAATGTTTTTAAGTGAGTATGAGGGACTTCTTTCAAATGAGGGCATTTGCACTACTTGAGTAGCATATGACTATACCTGTGATTATGGATGGTTGACGCTCCTTAGCTTGTTGAAGTTGGATTTTCAGGTCTCTCATGACATTCTGGTTTGCTCAATAACTTTGCAACTCTGTTTTGAAAATAGTAGTTAGGTACCTGAACCAAATAAGCTATTGTATATGCTATTGATATAACTGCTATGTATTTCTCTTTGTCTGCATAGATTGAGTAGTTGCTTGAGAACAAGCAATAATTCTAAGTTGAGGGTGTTGATGTGCTATCAAGTTACAACACATTGGATGCCTAAAATAAGCGAATTTGTGAGTTCTTAAAGTGACTTTTAGTGTTTTGATGTATTTTTGTGTTAATCTTGTAGAAAAGTTAGGTTGGCATGATTTTGAAGAAAAGTTATAGATTTTGCTGAACCATAGGCCATACGAGCCAACATATGAGTCATAGCTCACACTACGAGTCGTAGGTTGGGTCATAACAGGAATTAGAGACCAAAAATCAGAAATCTACCAAGTGAAGGTCAAACCTACAAGCCCAGCCTACGAGTCCTAAGACACATTATGACTCATGTAGGTGGACTTGTAGAGAGAATTAGAGAGCTAAAATGTTGGACTAAAAACTAAAGACCAAGGCTACGAGACCAACATACAAGTCGTAGCTTGAGTAATGACTCGTAACTATGAGTCTTACCAGTTCCGTACAAGATGTCAAGAACTTGATACGAAACCCCGACTACGACTAGTAAGCCAACCTACGAGTCGTAACTCCGAAATTTATCAGATGGCAACTGTCTTTTCCACATAATTCCTAGGGTTGTTTTATAAATACTATAAATAGTTTAAGTTAGGTTTTTGAAGGAGAGTTCGAACAGTAGACATTTCCCCAATATATTTTGAAGCTTTTCTTAGGTTTTTTTTAGAAGAGATTCCTGTTCTTTTTGGGAAACCCATTTTGGGGATTGCAAATCTTACATTTTACTCATTGTTGATCTATCAACCTTGTGGGTTTGCAACTTGTGGTTCTTATCTTCTCCATTGTTATTGGTGAAACTCTCAACTATGACTATTATGTGCATTTTTGTGTGTTTTATCTTAGCCATAAGTAGCTAAACACCCACAATTTGGGGTTGTGGGAACCATGGGTAGTTGACTTGAGATGACCTAGATTTTGTGCATGTCTATAATTGGAGTTTTGCATGTATAGTTTATTTCCCTTCATGATTAATGTTGTTTGGTGGTGGCCAACACCAAATCCTGCCTATTGTCATGATCCCGACAAAGGTAGTGACAAATAGGAAATGGGAAGTAGATTATAGGATTCGGTTGATGTTTTCCCATCTAATCGACCAAACCTAACCAAGGGTAGGTTGACTGAGAAAATAGGTAATGGTTAGTTGGTACACCATGGTGGCCGACCAAGTGCAATGGTGAAATTCAACCTTCACCTTCACAAGAGGGTTGAAAGAACCTATGCTATCATCCTGCATTCGACTCACCGATCAAAGTTATGTTACCTAGGGTAATTGAGTCAACGAGCCATAGGAAACACAATTCCCAAGTTGCCCCCAAAATTGAATGTTTTCCCAAATTTTAATTAGTGTTCATTTTTATTGTCTTTGAATCACAACAAATCCTCCCGCATCTGGATATTGTAGTTATAGATACTAGGAATGATTAGTAGTGAAATCTTATAGTCAAGCCTGTATTCCCAGTGGATTCGACCCTAACCTCGGTTAGGTTAAATACTGATAGCAACCGCTTTTTATTGGAGCGGGACAATCATCACATGTTGACCAGCTGCCTACTTGAGCAATTACAACGAAAGAACCATAAAATATTATAGATATACCCTCAAGCTGGTCAAGCAGGCATGTCGACCAACTGCCTGCTTGTGCAACTTTAATTATCATATTCAGCAGTAATTTTTAACACTAAAAATAAGACAAACAAATTACAATAGAAGAACCAGAAAAATTACGAATATACTAGCAAGCTGCTCAAGTAGGCATGTCGATCTGCTGCCTGCTTGAGCAGCTTTAATTATCATAATTAGTAGCATTTTTTAAATCAAAAAATAAGATAAACAAATTACAACGAAAGAACCATAACATGTCTTTTTGAAATATTTTAAGTCATTAATTATCATGATTAGCAACATTTTTTTACGCTAAAAATAGATAAACAAATAAAAATGGAAGAACCATAAAAAATTATTGATACGTCAAGCTGCTCAAGCAGGCATGTTGATGTGCTGCCTTCTTGAGCCACTCATGAAGCTAGCATGTCGATGGCCAGCAACTTCTGATGGCGCTTCTAGCTATTGTATATGCTTACTTTAGTAACATGTTTTTTTCTACTATGTATTGTCTTAGGGGTTCTCATTCGTTGATGAATGATTTATAAAAAAAAGGTCTACATATTTTATAGTGTATTATTTTAGGAGTCCTCATACTTTTTGTTCTCCGCCAAAACAAATTATTTTACTAAGTTTGTTTCGAGATCTTTTTAAGTTGTGTTGCTGAGTTTTTCTCTCTCTAAATTTAAATAAGGTTTTTTAATTGTTGAAAGAGCCTTAATATTGTTCAAGTTTGACAATAATTGTATGTTAAATGTAAACAACACAATTTTGTTGAGCGGTTTTACATTTCTTAATTTTCTCTTTGCTAAGTAGTTAATACTTTTAAATAATTTTGATTGATAAAATTATATATCCAGTTGATTTTAAACTTGACTATACTCTTCATCTCTTTTTTGATTGGACAAATTTTGTACACCATATGTTTAGCTTATATATATATTTTAAAAAATAATCTGTTGAATCGAACACGTTTTTAAATATCTCTCTATATTGTTTTTAAATTTGTATTTTAAAGAGTATTGTGTATATTATTATTTTCATATTAAAAAATAATTTTTACATGTTTCATATCTAAACATGTTGTTGTGTATATTAAATTACTTATTGTTGTTGTGTAAATAACAATTATTTATATTAAATAATTTTTTTTGTTGTTTGTACTAAATAATCTATTGATATTGTATAAGTAATTATTATATGTATTAAATATAATCGGTTGTTGTCGTGATAGAGAAGAAAATGTTTTTTAAAAAAAAAGTGAAGAAGAAAAAGACAAAAGTGATGAAGATAAAGAAGAAATGAGGAGAGCGATAAAAATGAGGAAGAAAATCAAGAGGATGGTGACTAAGAAAGCCAGGAGTGTAATAATAAAGGAATGAACTTAAAAATTTGTCATGAAGAAAAAAAAATGAAGAAGAAAGTTGAAAAAAAATTAAAAATGTCATAATCCCAAAAAAGAAGAAAATTGTTTACCTGATAAGAATGATCTTCATTCGAAATCAAATGTGAGTGTAATTTATACTAACATTAGTGTAATGATCCTCAGTGTAATGACTTTGAAAGTTATTTTTGAAAATTTCTTAAAAATTATCGTTTTGTCCCTCTCGATAGTTGCTTTGTGTCATATTTGGCGAGTTTGTGTAATTAGTTTGGAGTTTCGATGAAAAACTCAGTAATTTGAGATTTTTTAAGTTTTAAAGGTTTAAGTTGAGCATAAGTGATTTTTGGTACAAATCAGAGCCATGAGTCTCAAAACAAAATTTCAATCTCATCAGCTCCAAATGTAGAAGTTGATTTAAGAGTATCGTAATTTTCTATTTTGAGGTTATTTTGTGGAACTGAGGTCCTAAGTTGGAAGTTTGAGTTAAATCAGATCAAGGTTTGACTTTGGTCAACATTTTGAGTTCAAATACTTGGGTTGAATTTTTTATGGTTCCATTGGATTCACGAAGTGATTTTAGACCCAGGAAGGGCTTCGATATATTATTCGGGAGTTATGAGGACATTTTGATCTTTTTGGGTCGAAAGTTAGTTTAGTTGTGACTAATCAAATTTCAGGACAAGAAAATCTCAGATTTGATTTTTGATGATTCCATTGAGTCCATAACGTTTAATTTAATAAAGTGGAATATATGATTTATGGGTAAGGAGGTTTCAAATGAATTTCGAGGGTCTGATTGTGTAACACCTCCCAAGCGATTCAAAATGTCCTTATGGTGTATTTCTCGAATATCATAATTTTTGTACTTTTTGGCAAATCTGAGTTCGTATTAATTTTAAGAGGTAGAATTGTGTAGGAAAAGGGTGTCCCTCGATTTTTTGGTCGACTGTATCAAAAAATAATTTTTCACATGAAATTGCACTTTCCAACAGAGTACATGACCTCTCCACATCGTGAAGAGGGTTCAAGATAGTATAGAAGGGTCCTAAACCCATCCCTAGGCTAAAACAGGAAAAATTGACCTTCGTGAAAGTATGCTCAATGGTGAAACCAAGGCGCGACCCACTTGTGCTTCCACCCTGAACAAAATTTTTCGAACTTCTTAAAATTCAAGTGAGAGCATTGCAACATATCAACACCCTTATAGATAGGAATTCTCGAAAATTCAGCCATTTGTAGCCCTAATTCTTGCATAAAGTCTCCCAAAACCTTCCCAAAGTTCCCTATTCAAGTTCATCCAATTCTAAGGATTTCAAGTTCCTCCATTGAAGGTCAAGCATTCTTCATCAATTTTAAGGCTTCAGGGTTCTTCCACTCATGGAGCCCAAACATCATTTTTAATGAAATTTGTTAATCTCGAGGATTATTTCTTTATGCTTAATTTCTATTACTCATTATAAGCATGATTTAAGTTGGGATTTGACAAGTATTGTTTTGAATATGCATGAACACCTATAAAGGTGTGATTTCAAGGATGGTCTTCTGATACTTACACCATGCGTGCTATGATATCTTGAAAAGCTAAAACAAATTATGGATTTTGAAATGAATTTCATGATGCCCTAATTAGGAGTTTTAACATGATAATGGTGAGTTGATTTGAATGGTTTCTAAATGTCATGTTTTACTTCATTCATGTGTTATACCCTTGTATTTCATGATTTTAAGCTGCTATGCATAGACCCACCATATTTGACTAAGACTATATAACAAGTCTCTTATGTTGATGACATGTTTCATGAAAAGTTATGCAAGACAAGTATATTATGATGATTTATGGGCTACTAACTATGTATTGAACTCAAGAAAGTTCTATGAATGATAAGCAAGATTATGAGCCCTATCATGTTATGTTTTACCCGCATGCAAAAGGAAAATGCTCATTTGAAGCGGTCAATGTCATGACCCAATCCTAGGGCCTAGACGTGATACGACGAATGAGGAACCTGAAGGAACCCTAAACAAGCCTCTTGTCTTATCATTACACACCATTGGTCATAGAAGCATTTTAATGATATACGAAAGTATAAACAAGGCAATGGGGTTAAGGGGAAATATCATGACCCAAGCCTAGGGCCTATATGTGACATGATGAATGGAGAACCCGAAGGAACCCCAAACAAGCCTCTTATCTTATCATTACACACTATTGGTCACAGAAGCATTTAAATGATATACGAAAGTAGAAATAGGGCAATGGGGTTAAGGGAAAGTATCATGACCCAAGCCTAGGGCCTAGATGTGATACGACGAACGGGGTAACCCGAAGGAACCCCAAACAAGCCTCTTAACATGTCATTATACATCCTTGGTCATGGAAGCATATAAAAGACATATAGAATACGATGGGGCATTGGGGCTAAGAAAAAACTTGCCCAAGTAACAACATTTCAAGACAAGGAGTCACGGCTCATACCATAAATACACAACTTGTCCAAAAAACACCTCTAAATACATAGATAGAGCGGGGGCAGAGACAATGTAACCGGACTCACCCTCATAGTTAAATAGGACATAAGGAAGTGTCTCAATACATAGATAAGAGGAAAACTTAAAACAAGGTCCCCGAAATGGAGGACTCACTAACAAGCTGTGAATAACACTGTCTAACAACGTGGAGGAGGAAGATGATCAACTTGGGCACCAGTTCCTACATGGTGATATCATGTAGACAAGAGTATGTGTTAGTACGTTTGAATGTACTACGTATGTGGGATGCAATGTAATAAGAGATAAGCTTCACAATCAATATGCATAACAATAGGCTATTGGCATGATATAGCAATATGACATGTATGATCAATGCATAAGTAAAACATACTTTAGTAACCCAAGCTCATAATAGAATATCATATGTGTAGAAGAGACCAAGCTAGATTTCCAAAGTTTGAATCCCATGGTAGGTTAGTGTTGGTGCCACCTCATCACTTAGGTAGATGAGTACTAACCTTTATATAGGTTGATGAGTACTAACCCCCATCTAGGTTAGTGATGTTTCTACCCCATCACTTAGGTGAATGAGTACTAACCCTCATCTAGGTTGATGATGATGCCACCGTATCACCCTGGTGGATGAGTGCTAACTCCCATCTAGGTTATCCGGGCGCTAGACACCCCGAATTGGGCATGGTCGGGTTCTACACTTTATATAGGATTCATCATATACATAAGCTCATCTCATCATCATAATATCCCTCATATTATATCTCATGCTTTGGACCTTCCATTCCACAAGAAACCCCAGCCAGACATTCTATCAAACACTTGGGAGTGTGTAATGGGGGTAAAAGACCATGCAATTTAGAGATGAAATCATGCAAGAAAATCCATAGTAAGACAATCAATCAACACTTTGCAACAACCCCAAGACATTTACATCAAAACCCCTCATCAAATCCAACATTAGATCCACGATTTAGAGCTCAAAATATGCTAAAACAACCATACTTTCATGAACTAAACTCACTATGCAGGAAATTTCTCAATATCAACTTTAAATCATGTATTATTAAGTAAAAGAGGGTTTAGGCACCATGGGTGGAAGGACCCAATGGTTCAACACCATATACCCTAGCTTTGGATAAGTTCTTGGTGAAGGTTGACAATGGAGACTTGAAGCTTGAAGAGAATCCATAAATCTGGATGAGGGTTTTGAGTCTTTGAATTTGGAGTGAAAATATCGCTAAGTGTTTTGGGAGTATTTGGAAATGTTTAGGATGATATAAGGGTGAAATTTGAGTAAGTATAGATAAAAACACATTTAGGAAACTTGGGCCTAACACTTAGAATAATTTGGGCCGCACAAGAAAAACTGTCAGGCGAAAAAACACATCTCTGCGTCGTGGAGAGGACGCGGAGAGGGGTTTGTACTAAAGCGTGTCCAAGGCACGTCGTGGAAGCATCGCGGAAAGCTTTCAGGGATTCGTCACTTCAAAATTTATAATTGCTATTCTTTCGCTCTTAAATCGAGGTTAGACCCTTTTTCACCTAATTTTGGTCCCCTTGATTACAAATATGAAGTCTGATTTTCAAAATAACGAACAAATTTTAAGATATATGAAACTTGAAATTTCGGGCATTACGAGGCATGTTTTTGGGCAATTTTTTGGGGTCGTTTCAATATCTCCCACTTGGGAACATTCGTCCCTGAATATAAAAGAGATGTACAAGACAAGAGTGATCCTCCGACATTAATTAAGTTAAGTTATCCTCCATATCACCCACAACATCAAGAGGTACAATGGCATTAGGATCACCAACACATTTTCTCAACATAAAGACATGAAACACCTGATGGATCAAATTCATTTCACTAGGCAACTTCAACTCACAAGCTACTTTGCTAATCCTCTTAATCACCTCATAAGGACCAACATACCTTGGTCTTAACTTCCCTTTTTTACCAAAATAGACTACACTTTTTATTAGAAGAACCTTCAAATAAACCCAATCACCCATTTGGAATTCCAGATCTCTTCTTCTCACATCGACATAGGATTTTTGACTACTTTGAGCCGTCCTCAACCTTTTCTCTAATCATATTAACCTTCTGAAGAGAATCCATAACAAGATCCAGCCCTAATAAAGCCACCTCTCCAACCTCAAACCAACCCAGTGGTGATCTACAATGCCTCTCATAAAGAGCCTAAAAAGGAGTTATACCGATGCTAGAGTGATAGCTATTGTTGTAGGAAAACTCAATCAATGGAAGATAGTCATCCCAACTACCTTTAAGCTTCAAGACACAAGCCCTAAGCATAAGTACAACCTTGCATACTCTGTTTGAGGGTGGAAGGCCGTACTAAGGTGAACTTTGGTACCAAGAACCCTTTGAAAAGATTTCCAAAAGTGTGAAGTAAATTGTGCACCACGATCCGATATAATGGATAAAGGAATCCCATGCAACCTCACTAACTCATGGATGTACAACCTTGCATACTCTTCAGCCCTATATATTGTTTTAACTAGTAGAAAGTGAGCCGATTTCGTCATCCTATCAACCACCACCCATATGGAATCAAAACCTTTCCTAGTCTTGGGCAACCCGACAACAAAGTCCATGTTAATCACCTCCCACTGCCATGTATGAGTCTCTATGTCTTGGGATAGGCCACCCAGCCTTTGATGTTGGGCTTTAACTTGTTGACAACAATGGCAACTGTAAATAAATTTAGCAATATCTCTCTTCATGCCTCCCCATCGATATATTTCCCTCAAGTCTCTATACATTTTGGTGGAACCAGGGTGGATAGAATAAAAGGAATTATGGGCTTCATCTATCCCTCAAGCCATCAACACATGACACACACAATCTACCTTGGTATATAAGGGCCCGATCTCCCCCTTGGGAGAAAACCTCCAGTTTTCCCGCTTTCACAAAGGGCTTCAATTCAAGCAAGGAGGAGTCTAGATCTTGTTTTGCTGTCACCTCATCAACTAATGAAGATTTGGAACCATCAACAACAACCACACCATTACTCACATCTTCTAAACTCTCCCACAATCTAGCCAACCTATGCACCTCACTAGCCATCTCCCTATCACCACCATCCATATGAGCTAGGCTACCCATAGACACCCAACTCAAAGCATCCTCCACAACATTTGCCATACCTGTATGGTAATGCACACTCATGTGATAGTCCTTAAAGAGTTCTAGCCACCTTCTTTGCCGCAAGTTGAGATCTTTTTGAGTGAAGACATATTGAAGGCTCTTATGATCGGTGAAGACATCAACATGAACCCAATATAAATAATGATGCCAAATCTTTGATGCAAACACCACGATAGCTAATTCAAGATAGGGTAGTTCCTTTCATGCACTTTGAGTTGCCTAGAAGCATAGGCTATGATCTTACCATTTTGCATTAGTACACAACCCAAACCAACTCTAGATGCATCACAATACGCAACCAAACCCTCAAGCCCATCTGGTAGTGACAATGTAGGAGTGGACACAAGTCTATATTTCAATGCTTGAAAGCTTTTCTCACATTCATCGGTCCACACAAACTTAACCTTCTTTTGAGTCAATTTGGTCATAGGGGAAGAAATGGAGGCCCAAGAAACTCCTAATATCCGATGGGGTCAATTGTCTAGGCCAATTCCTTATCACAACGGTTTTCTTATGATCCACTTTTATACCATCCCCCGACACAACATGACCAAAGAATGCAACCTCCTTCAACAAAAATTCACACTTGTCATATTTATCATACAATCTCTCCTCCTTTAGTCTTTGCAACACAATCCTCAAATGATCCATATGATCTTCTCTACTACATGAATAGATCAAAAATATCATCAATGAAGACCATAACAAAGGAATCAAGGTAGTGTGTGAAGACCCTATTCATTAGGTCCATGAAGATGGCCGGTGTATTAGTCAACCCAAAGGACATCACCACAAATTCATAGTGCCCATATCTAGTCCGGAAGTCCACCTTGGGAATATTACACTTCCTCACCCTTACTTGATGGTACCCAGACCGAAGATGAATCTTATAGAAAAAGCTAGCCCCTTGCAATTGATCAAACAGGTCATCAATCCTTGGAAGAGGATATCTATTCTTTATAGTGACCCTATCAAGTTGCCGGTAGTCAATGCACATTCTAAGTGGCCCATCTTTCTTCTTTACAAATAACACCATTGCACCCCAAGGTGATTGGCTAGGTCTAATAAATCCCTTCTCCAACAAATCTTTCAATTGCTCTTTTAACTCCTTCAACTCCGTCAGGGCCATATGGTAAGGGGTAATGGAGATAGGTTGGGTTTCAGGAAGGAGATCTATGCCAAGGTCTATCTCCCTTTCGGGAGGCACACCGGGAAGGTCATTTGGGAAGACATCAAGAAACTCATTTACAACTGGAACCAACTCAATGGAAGGGACTTTGGACTCCACGTCTTTGACTCTCACAAGATGATATAAATACTCCTTGGAAATCAGCCTATGGGCTTTAATTTATAAGATGAACCTACCCCTTACTACCACATCATGACTTTCCCACTCAAGGGCGGGTTTATTTGGGAATTGAAACTTGACCCTACAGGTTCTACAATCACTAGAAACATAGTATGCATGCAACCAATCCATCCCAAGAATAACATCATATCAACCATATCTAATTCAACAAGATCACAAGGTATGATTTTATGCAAGATGCAAACAGAACAATTTATATGCACCGTCCTAGCAACAATAGATGCACCAATAGGAGTAGACATCTCATATGGCTCATGCAACAACTCCGACTTAACATGGAACTTTTTAGCAAAAAAGGGGGTAACAAAGGAAAGGGTGGCATCCAGATCAATCAAAGCATATATATCAATATCAAAGATTTTCAGCGTATCGGTAACAACATCGTGGACCTCACCAACCCCTTGCTTCCCATGAGAAGCATAGAATTGATTATGCCTTGGGGCACCATCTTGAGGGCCACATCTACCCAATGGAACCGTGTTTGCACCTCGAACCTTGCCATAGTTTCTTGGACATCTACCTTGTTGTGACCAAGCTCCCATATTCAAAACATGCATTATAAGCCCTCATACATGGGCCCTTATGACTATTCCCACATATAGTACACACATCAATGGGAGCCGCACCACCAACACCTTGAGGCCTAGGGAAGTCATTGGCAAACCTGATATTTGTAGCATTAATAGACCCTTGGCCTTGATGGAATCAACCACCCCTATGGAACTTGCTCCCAATATGAGGTCTCTTGGCCTCATAGCCCCTCGTCTTTCTCAACTTTTCTTCTTCCAGTTGTTCGGCATATGTCATCAACCAAGACAAGTCCATATCACTAATAAGCAAGGCTGACCGACACTCTTCACTTACCAAATCGGAGAGCCCCATAAAAAACTTATTCATCCTTGAGCTAGGATCAGCCACTAAGTGAGGAACATACCTTCTACCACCATGTTTTAAGTTCATAAACTCAACCAACTTTGCTTCCCTAAGATCAAGAGGGATGAAATAATTAAGGAAGGCCAATTTGAATTCCTCGTAAAGCACCACATAACCATTACCCTTATCACTTTTTGATTGATCAAACCAATTTGGGCCACCCCCTTGAGTTGGTACGATGCCAACTCCGCCTTCTCATTTTGCCCAACACCCATGATAAACAAGATTTTGTAGACCCCATCAATAAACTCTTGTGGATCTTCATCCACCTTTGTCCCATGAAAAATCGGAGGATTCATCCTCATGAAGTCTCTTACCCTAGCTCCCGGGGTATTAGCATGAGGGGCTTTGGCCCCTTGTTGGACTTGGTTGGCCACTACTTGAGCAAGCATAGTGAAAGCATCCTGGAGTTCACAATTGGTAGGTTGCTCCTCAGGAGTTTGGGCCTATCTTCCTCTTGTATTCGGTATAATCTAGCATAGCAAAGAATAATCATTAAGGGGGAAAAAGTTATCACAACTCTATCGCATGACTTAGAATAGGAAGAAAGGAAACATTTCCTAAAACGTCTCATAGCCTCCTATTCATAGTCATGGCGCACTTCAAATCATGAATAGGATTCTAATCGACGTGGGGTGTTGGACTTCGAGGATCTATCAACCTAGTTCTTTGATACAAAGTTTGTTACGACCAAAGCCTAGGTCCTAGACGTGACACAGCGAATTGGAAACCTAAAGGAACACCAAACAAGCCTCGTAATGTCTCATTACACATCCTTGGTCGTGGAAGCATATAAAAGACATGTAGAATAGGATGGGGCATTGGGGCTAAGGTAAAACTTTCCCAAGCAACAACATTTTAATACAAGGAGTCATGACTCGTATCATAAATACATAACTCATCCACCAAAAACCTCTAAATACATATATAGAGCGGGGGCCAAGACAAAGTAACTGGGCTCACGTGGAGGAGGAGGATGATCAACTTGGGTATCGGTTCCTACATGGTGATATCATGTAGGCAAGATATGCGTCGGTATGTTTGAATGTACTAAATATGTGGGATGCAATTCAATAAGAGATAAGGTTCACAAATAATATGCATAACAATAGGCAATAGGCATGATATAGCAATATGAAATGTATGATCGATGCATAAGTAAAACATACTTTAGTAACCCAATCACATATAGAATATCATATATGTAGAAGATACAAAGCTAGATTCCAAAGTATGAACCCCTTGGTAGGTTAATAATATTGCCACCCCATCACTTAGGTGAATGAGTACTAACCCTCATCTAGGTTGGTGAGTACTAACCCCTATCTAGGTTAGTAATGTTGTCACCCCATTACTTAGGTGGATGAGTATTAACCTTCATCTAGGTTGATGATGATGCCATCCCATCACCCTGGTGGATGAGTACTAACCCCCATCTAGGTTACCCGGGCGCCAGACCCCCCAGATTGGGCATGGTTGGGTTCTACACTTTATATAGGATTCATCATATACATAAGCTCATCTCATCATCATAACATTAGTCATATCATATCTCATACTCTGGACCTTCCATTCCTCAAGAAACCCTAGCCGGACATTTTATCAAACACCTTGGGGTTGTGCAATAAGGGTAGAAGACCATGCAATTTAGAGATGAAATCATGCGAGAAAATCCATAGTAAAACAATCAATCTACACCTTGCAACACCCCCAAGACATTCACATCAAAACCCCTCATCAAATCCAACATTAGATCCAAGATTTAGAGCTCAAAACATGTTAAAACAACCATACTTTCATGAACTAAAATCACTGTGCAGTAAATTTCTCAATATACAAGATCCACATGTAAAATCAACTTTAAATCATGTATTGTTAAGTAAAAGAGGATTTAGGCACCATGGGTGGAAGGGCCCAATGTTTCAATACCACATACCCTAGTTTTTGAGAAGATCTTGATGAAGGTTAACAATGGAGACTTGAAGCTTGAAGAGGATCCTTAAATTCAGGAAAGGGTTTTGAGTCTTGGAATTTTGAGTGCAAATATGGCTAAGTGTTTTAGGGAGTATTTGTAAGTGTTTGGGATGATATAAGGGTGATATTTGACTAAGTATAGATAAAAACACATTTGGAAAACTTGGCCCAACACTTAGAATATTTTGGGCCGCACAAGAAAAACTGCCAGGCGAAAAAATACATCTCCACATCGCGGAGAGGACGCTGAGAGGGATTTTACTAAAGCGTGCCCAAGGCGTGTCGCGGAAGCATCACGGAAAGCTATATGGAATTCGTCACTTGAAATTTTATAATTTCTATTCTTTCGTGCTCTTAAATTGAGATTAGACCCTTCTTCACCTAATTTTGACCCCTTGATCACAAATATGAAGTTAAGTTTTTGAAATAACAAATGAATTTTTAGATATATGAAAATTAAAATTTCGGGCATTCTAAGGCATATTTTTGGGCATTTTTTCAGGGTCGTTTCAGGAAAGCTTGTATATATCATAATCAAGAGACAAAAGAGTCAAAGCTCATATCACAGGTACATAACATGTCCAACAATACCTCTACTACATAGATAGAGCGGGGACTAAGACAAAGCAACCGGGCTCACCCTCATAGCTAAAATAAACAATAAAGAGTGTCTCAATATATAATAAGAGAAACTTAAACTAAGGTCCCCAAAGTGGAGGACTCGCCAACTAGCTTGAGTAATATCGTACTAGCCACGTGGAAGAGGAGGATGATCAACTTGTGCACCAGTTCCTACATGGTGATTTCATGTAGGCTGAAACATCCCATACTTTCCTAGGAATGGGGGGCCCCCATGATCGTAATTCCCTTATATCTCAAATCGGGGATAATTACCCCTACACGTAGCTTGGAAAGACCCTATGATGCATTTTTTTAATATCTCAAAGTCCGTGCAGAATTTCTCAAATCTAACATCATTTTCTTGTTCAAAGGCAAAATTATGGGGGGGGGGGGGGGGGGGGGGACGAGTACCTACAATGTATACTTTGATCATGCCAAGAAAAATAATTTTTGGTGAAACTTCTCTAAATCAGTAGCTTTCCGCAATAGGTACGCGACGCGGACCTGAAGCGGACTAGTTCAAAAATTTCTGAAAATTGTTCTTTTTACTCCAGGGCAATTGGGTAATAACCCTATACCTGTATACACAGAATTCCCTCATTCTCAAGCCGTTTGATCCCTAAAAGACAACCAAAAACCTGTCAATTCCTCTCTAATCTTTATCAGATTCTCCATCCATTCTCAAGGTTTTCATGAAGTCTTGTTGGAATTTAAGGAAACCAAGTCAAGGCCAAAGTCCTCCTAAAGATTCAAGAGTCCCAAAACTCATCCGGACCAAAGGATTTCATTCAAGCTTCAAGCCTCCATTTCAAATCTTCTTCAAGAAACTCTCCAAAGTCAAGGTATGTGGGTTTCTTTCATGGGTTCCTTTCACCCATGATATCCAAGCTTCCTTTTACCAAAAATTGCATGATTTGAAGTTGATTTACATATCGGTCTTACTATTATGAGTTTCACTACACACTATGTTGGGGTTTCATGAAAGGGTGATTATTTTAGCATGTTTTGAGCTATGAATCTAAGATGTATTGTGAGATTTGATGAAGGGCTTTGTTGTATACTGCTTAAGGTGTCACTAAGTACCTATTGATAGTTTTAGAATAAATGTTCTAGCATGATTTCTCTCTTGAATTTATGGTTTTACACCAGTATTACACACCCGCCAAATGTTTGATAAAATGCCTTTCTAAGGATTCTTTAGATTTTGATGATCTATTGGTTAATTTATGATCCAACTGGCTCTATGATGATTATGAGCTTTCTAAAGATATGTTTAACTCATGGAAATGTTGATGATGTTGTAAAGCCAGGTTTAAGCCCTTTCTTAAAGATTTTACATCTTGTGAGCCCTTTAATGTTGATGTTTATGCAAGGGTAATGTTTGATGATTAACTATTCTTATATTTGAAGTTGGGCTCACCATTAGAGATTAAGGATTTTTTAGAGCTACTCGTGTCATCATTCTATGTTTCTCATTAGTTACTAAAGTATGATTATTATAAGTATTTTGTAGGATTAGACCTAGCACCGATGGATGGACGGTTTCCTCCCTTTTTTTGAAGTATGTGAAACCATAAGACTATGTTATATTCTTTCAATACTAGTAGATCCACTTAGTACACTTTCTCTTGAGGTTCTTCCCGAAATTGGGTCATGTTCCCATAAGGTGAAGTTCTTAATGAAATCCTTTCCGAAATTGGGTCATGTTCCCATAAGGAAGGTTACTTCATACAAAATTGGGTCATGTTCTCCTATGTTTGAAGTATGATTTAGCTTGGCAAATAGACCACCTCTTTACCAATGAGGGGTAATCATCGGGATTCTAAGTTGTAGCTCTCTTGGTCATATTCTATGTTGGTTCAAGTCTACTTCCATACATATGTACTATTTTCTATGCAATTGGAATGATTTACAAGCATGTTTTACTTCAAGCATTGATCATGCATGTCATATTATTATTATGCGAATCCATTACTTATAATTATGCATTTTGATTATGATGCCTATCTTTTGTTGCATTGCATCCCACATACTTGGTATATTCGAACATACTAATGCGTACTCTATGCCTGCATGATGTCACCATGTAGGAACCGGTGCCTATATTGATTCTCCTCCTCGTGGCTAGACGGATTGTTCAAGTTAGCAATTGGCGAGTCCTCTTGCCCGGGGACAATATCTATCCACTCTCATGCTTATGTTTCGATTATATCTTGTATATTTGAAATACATATTGTCGTTGCTATGAGGGTGAGCCCAATTTCTTGTCTTGGCCACCACCAAGTATCTATGTTTAGAGGTGTGATTAGACAAGTTGTGTATTATGCTTGAGCTTGACTCATCTATGATATTTAAGTATTAGTTCCTCTTTCTCTCTCACCCCTTTAGTCCTAATTCCCTTGTTTATGTTGTCTCTTATTGTCATTTTTAATTGCTTCAGCAACCAATGATGTGTAATAATATGCTTTGAGGCTTGTTTGAGGTTCCTTCGGATTCTCCATTCCCCGGTCACGTCTAGGCCCTAGGCTTGGGTTCATGACAAAGATGGTACCAAAGCACTAGGATGTTACATCCTCGGAGTCCAACGCACTACGTTGATTAGAGTATTATTCATGGTAGTGTTGTGCACTACAACTATGAGTAGGAGACTTTGAGACATTTTAGGAAATGTTTCCCTTCTTCATGGTCTATGTCGTGCTTTAGAAGTGAGATTGGACTTTCTCTCTAATGATTATTCTTTCCTCTTCTAGTTGATCATGCCGCTTTAAAGAGGGAGGCGAAGGAAGGTAAGTTGAAGGTTTTCATTTTGATGGATCCTAGCTCCGCTATGCCTTTCATTATTACTTTTGGCTGCTAGTGGGCTTCTTGCATATCCCAAGTGGTTATGTGAACCTTTGGTGTCTACTTCTTGATTGAGTATGTTGTTTTTAGAAATTTCATAGGTATTGTAACGTGTTCATATTGCATTGGGTCTTGTGGCTTGTTGGATTAGATGTGGTTGATTTTGGATGTCATACTTGAGGTAGATTAGTTGCATGCATGATATGTCTCCGTTATTTGTGGGACCCATAGAGTAGATTCCAATTTCTTAATAAGTCGCTCTTTAGTGGTAGTGAAGGGGTAGGTCCATTCTTGTCTTAAGGTACAATTGATCTCTAAGGGTTGTATTTATCACCTTGACGAAGTTAGGGATGTTGAACCTAAGTTATTTCTATTTGAGTTATTTTGGTGGTAGATGAGTTCTTGAATGTCCTTTCTAACCATGTCTATAAGTCTCACGAATAGGGTCTTTTAATCCCTACCTTGTTATACTTGTGATGGTCCTTGGTGGTGATATGTTAGTTGTTTCCCTAAGTGAGAAGGAGCATGTGAGCCATTTGAGGGT
The DNA here is from genome assembly GCA_026153255.1 of Solanum medicagineum. NCBI lineage: Eukaryota > Viridiplantae > Streptophyta > Magnoliopsida > Solanales > Solanaceae > Solanum > Solanum medicagineum. The sequence goes on along the minus strand of JAPFFP010113138.1, from coordinate 13,379 downwards.
AGTACTACCAAGTTTAGGGAAGAGAAGTGTATGCTAAGTATGAGAGGTGTGAGTTTTGGTTACAAGAGGTTGCCTTCCTAGGTCATGTGTTGTCGTGGGACAGTATTAAGGTGGACCCTAGTAAGATGAAGGTGATTAGAGATTTGACTACACCTTTGAATCCATCGGATATTAGGAGCTTCTTGAGCATAGCAGGCTATTACCGGAGTTTGTGAATAGGTTGCCTTCTGTTGCTTCTCCTAGGACTTAGTTGACCCTAAGTAAGGCCAATGTTGTGACCGACGTTTTGAGTAATGTAATTTGATAGGTCCCAGAGTTGCTATTTCTTGTGTTATTCCTTTGTGCTAATAGGATCCATATATGTGTCCCAGAGGGTTCTATGAGTCTATTGTGCTAAGTGTGGTCTATAAGGGTTGCCTCATGATCTTGTTGCATATAGTCTTGTCTCGTGATGTTGGTTCAACTTAGCTTGATGGTTTGGAGGTCTTGGGGTGGTTTGGGCTACTTCCATAGCATGCTTCCAATGAGTGTAGGACCCATAAGACTGTCATATGATAGTTAAGGATGGACGATCTATTTGGTGAACTATAATGGGTTAGTCACTTCTCTAAAATCGATCTTTGGTTTGAGTTTTGTCCGTAAGTGAGGATGAGGGTTGGTGATATCCCTAAGTGTCTTTTCGGACTAGGAGTGTGCATTTTGAATATTGGTGGGGTTTTTTGGTTGGCTTATGAATTGGTTGTGTTTATGGGTTTCATGAATAGGGTCTTAAAACCCTACCTTGGCATGTTCTGGTAGCCTCTAGAGAGGGAGTATTGATTTATTTAGAGCTTGTGAATCATTTGGAGTAGTGTTGCAAGTCTTGGGGGATGAGAGGTTGTTTGCTAAATATGATAGGTGTGAGCCGAGTATAATGAGATGGTGGTTAGAACTCCTAAAGGATTGTGATAAGAGTGTGCATTATTTCCCCATTGAGGCTAATGTTGTGGTTGATGCTCTAAGCAGGGTGTTTATGGGTAGCCTAGCATTGTGGATAATTATGGTAAAGAGGTGACTAGTGGGGTCCATCAGTTGGCTTGATTGGAAATTAGGTTGAAGGAAGTTGAGAATGGTAGTATAGTGTTTTTGCTGGTTCCAATTTCCTTTGGTTGGAGAGGTCTAGTTAAGCAAGACCTTGATTCCACCTTATTAGGGTTGGAACTTTTAGGAGAAAGATGATAGAGTGGAAGTTGTCTCCCAAGGGAGAGATGGTGGTTCATGGTACCAAGTGGATTAGGTGCAGTTAAGGTTGACAAATGAGTTTTGGTCGTAAGTCCACATAGAGTGTAGAGGAAGATTGGTAAGGTTGCGTATGAATGGGAGTTGCCTATGGATATGGTGATGGTTTGTCCGGTTCTTCATGCTTCTAGGTTGAGGGGATGTGTTGGTGATCTTAGTGCCATGGAACTCTTTGAGGTTGTGGGTGTTGTGGAGGATAAGTTGACTTAGGAAGAGGTCCTGGTGGAGGTATTGGAAAGAAGGGTTGAAGAGGTTGATTGGTAAGGGTGTAGTGTTCATCAAGGCCCTTTGGAAGAATCGTCGAGTCGAAGGTGTCTCTTGGCAAGCCAGAGAGGGCAAGGGGGAGCAATATCCGTATCTCTTTCATTATATTTAAGCTTGTGATAGTAGGTCAAGTCCTTTTATGATTCAAAGTCTTATGTTTCAGCCTCTACGTCATTGCATGCATTCATGTTTATGTTGACAAGTTCATGATGAATTTAACACTTGTGTAGAGAGTTTGAAAATGGTGTTTAAGTGTATTGTTGCATTCTTGTTTGGGCTAATTTGTTCATGATTACTCTTCTTATATACATTTCTTTGATATTTGGGGACGAATGTTCCCAAGGGAGAGATATTGAAATGCGAGACACTTGCCAAGGAATGCCCCCATAATCATAATTCCCTTATATTTCAAATCAGGGATATTTATCCCTACGCGTAGCTCAGAAAAACCCTATGATGCATTTATTTTCAATATCTAAAAATCCATGCAGAATTTTGCAAATCCGATTTCATTTTCTTGTTCAGAGGGAAAAATTGTGTGGGAAAATGGGTACTTACAAGCTATACTTTTCCGTGCCAAGAAAAATAATTTTAGGTGAAACTTCACAAAAACAGTAGCTATCCGCGACAGGTCCGCGACGCAGACCTGACGCGGACTCGTTCAAAAATTTTTGAAAATTGTTCTTTTTAGTCCAGGGCAATTGTGTAATAACCCTATACCTATATACATGAAAATCCCTCATTGTCAAGCCTTTTTGAGCCCTAAAAACCAACCAAAAACCTCTCAATTCCTCTATAATCTTTATCAAATTCTCCATCCATTCTCAAGGTTTTCAAGAAATCTTTTTGGAATTCAAGGAAACCAAGTCAAGCCCCAAGTCTACCTCAAGATTCAAGAGTCCCAAAAACTCATCCAGACCTAAGGATTTCATTCAAACGTGAAGCCTCCGTTTCAAATCTTCTTCAAGAAACTCTCCAAAATCAAGGTATGTCGGTTTGTTTCATAGGTTCCTTTGACCCATCATACCCGAGATTCCTTTTACCTAAAATTTCATGATTTCAAGTTCATTTACTCATGGGTCTTACTTATTATAAATTTTACTGCACACTATGTTGGGGTTTCATGAAACAGTGATTGTTTTTGCATATTTTGAGCTATGAATCTAAAATCTATTGTGAAATATGGTGAAGGGTTTTGATATATATTGCTTAAGGGTGTTACCAAGTACCTATTGATGGCTTTGCAATGAACTTTCTAGCATGATTTCACTCTTGAATTGCTTGGTTTTAAACTAGCAGTACATACCCACCAACTGTTTCATAAAATGCCTTTTTCAGGATTCTTTAGGTTTTGATGATCTATTGGTTGATGTATAATCCATGTGACTCTATGATGATTATGAGCTTTCTAAAGATATGCTTAACTCATGGAAATGTTGATGATGTTGTATAGCCGGGTTTAATTCCTTTCTTAAAGATTTTACACCTTGTGAGCCGTTTAATGTTGATGTTGATGCAAGGGTAATGATTAATGATGAACTATTCTTATATTTGAAGTTGGGTTCACCATTAGAGGTCAATGATGTTTTAGAGCTACTCGTGTCATGAATCTATGTTTCTTATAAGTTACTAAAGTATGATTATTATAAGTATTCTGTGTGATTAGACTTAGCATCGATGGATGGAGGGTTTTCTCTCTTTCCTTTGACTATGTGCCACCATAGGACTACGTTATACCCTTGCAATACTAGTGGATCCACTTAGTACACTTTCTCTTGAGGTTCTTCCCAAAATTGGGTCGTGTTCCCGTAAGGTGAAGTTCTTAATGAAATCCTTTCCAAAATTGGGTCATGTTCCTGTAAGGAAGGTTAATTCATATGAAATTGGGTCATGTTCCCATAAGTTTGAAGTATGGTTTACCTTGGCAAGTAGACCACCTCTTTACCGATGTGGGATAACCATCGAGATTCCAAGTTGTAGCTCGCTTGGTCTTATTCTATGTAGGTTGAAGTCTCTTCCCACACTTATGTACTTTTTTCTATGCAATTGGAATGATTTACAAGCATGTTTTATTTCAAGCATTAATCATGCATGCCATATTATTATTAGGCGAATCTATTGCTTATAATTATGCATTTTGATTATGATGCCTATCTATTGTTATATTGCATCCCACATACATAGTACATTCAAACATACTACCGCATACTCTATGCCTTCATGATGTCACCATGTAGGAACTGGTGCCCCTATTGATTCTTCTCCCCGTGGCTAGACGGATTATTCAAGTTAGCATTAGGTGAGTCCTCATGTCCAGGGACAATATCTATTCTCTCTCATGCTTATGTTTCTATTATATCTTTTATATTTGGATTACCTATTGTCTTTGCAATGAGGGTGAGCCCAGTTAGTTGTCTTGGCCCCTGCTAGGTATCTATGTTTAGAGGTGTTGTCGGATAAGTTGTTCATTATGCTTCAGTATGACTCATCTATGATATTTAAGTATTACTTCCTCTTTCTCTCTCGCTCCCTTAGTCCCAATTCCCCTTGTTATGTTGTCTCTTATTGTCATTTTTAATTGCTTCTGCGACCAAGGATGTGTAATGATGTGCTATGAGGCTTGTTTGGGGTTCCATCAGGTTCTCCATTTGCCGGTCATGTCTAGGCCCTAGGCTTGGGTCGTGACATAGGCATACAGTATATGTTAGTACGTTTGAATGTACTAAGTATGTAGGATGCAATGCAACAATAGAGAGACATCATAATCAAAATGCATAGAGATAAGCAATAAATAACATAGTAGCAATATGGCATGCATGATTAATTCTTACGTAAAATATGATTACATAGAATAGAACATATGTGTAAGAAGAGACCACTAATTGTTGGTGGATCGTCTTACCCTACCACCCTTGGTTATTGAGGTACAAACCCCGTCAATAGGTTGGTGGATTGCCGCACCCTACCACCCTTGGTGCTGGAGTACAAACCCCCCGATAGTTGATGGGTTCAAACCCCCAACAAGGTTGATGGATCGTTGCACCCTACCACCCTTGGTGCCATAGTACAAACCCCTCGATAGATTGATGGGCACATACCCCTAACAAGGTTACCCGACGTATAATCCCCGGTTAGGGAATGGTAACATTCCAGCACAACATAGAGAGCACCACTTACATGAATTCATTTCATCATATTGTTATCATACCATCATCATATAGTCATTCATCTCATAAGACATGCATTGGTCCTTCAATTCCTTAAGAAATCATAACCAGATATTATATCAAATACTTAGAGGGTGTGTAGTGCTAGTGTAAAACCATGCAAATCCAGAGTGAAATCATGTTAGAAAATTCAATGTATAACCTTCAATAGATACTTGGTAACACCCTCAAGAAATTTACATTAAAACCCTTCACCAAATCTTACAATAGATCTTAGGTTCATAACTCAAAACATAGCAAAACAGTCACAATTTCATGAGCTTCAACATAGTGTCCAGTGATTTCATAATAAGATAGACCTAATTGTAAATAAACTTTTAAATCATGCAAATTAGAGTAAAAGGAAGCTTGGGTATCATGGGTGATAGGAACCCATGAAACAAGCCCATATACCTTAGCTATGGAGATGAACTTGATGAAGATTGGAGATGAGGACTTGAAGCTTGAGAGGAAATCCATAGATCTGGAGAGCGTTTTGAGACTGGAGTTTAGGAGATAAAATATTGGCTAAGTGTTTGAATGAGTATTGGGGAATGTTTAGAATGATAGGATGGTGAAAAAAATGGTTAAGTATGGGTATTTTTATGTTTGGGGACACTTAGGCCCAAGACTCCAAAATCTTGGGCTGCACGAAATATAACTGGACAGAAAAGTATGCATGTACGTGTCAGGAACAGGATGCAAAAATAAATTCCTTCATTTGCGCGCCCTTGGCGCGTCGGACCAGGGGTGCGAAAAGCTCTCTAGAAATCGTCACTTGGAAAATCAAAATTGCTAATCGTTGGCTTTAAAATCGGGGTTAGACCTTTTTTCCCTAATTTTTACCCACTAAAAAAGAATACGAAGTTGAACTTTTGATATTGCACATGAATTTTGAGATATATGGAAATTACAATTTCAAGATCTTCCGAGGCACATTTTCGAGCACTTTGTGGGGTTGGTTCAGTATCTCCCCCTTGAGAATATTCATCTCCTAATGTCAGTGAGATGTATATGAGATTCACAAACATGACAATTTTAGCCTGCAAAGAGATGCAACAATGCACTTAAACATCATTTCAAAAACTTCATCATAAGCGTAAAATAATCATGAACTTGTCAATTTAAACATAATCATATGCAATGGCATGGGGCTGGACTTAGGACTTGAGATCATATAAAGGACTTAGACCAATACCTTAGGGTTGAGTGGAGTGGAAAAGGTAAGGATATTTCCTTCGCATGTCCGCTTTGGCCTCCCAAGTAGCACTCTCAACTTGTTGATTACTCCAAAGGACTTTAATGGAAGTCACCTCTTTGTTTCTCAACCTATGCACTTGCCTATCCAAAATATTAACTAGAACCTCTTCATATGTCAAATTATCCTCAACTACACTAAAAACATCAAGAGGCACAATGTCATTCGGATCACCTACATATTTCCTCAACATGGACATATAAAACACCGGATGAGCTAATTTCATCTCACTAGGCAACCTCAACTCATAAGCTACCTTTCCAAACCTCCTCATGACCTCATAAGGACCAACATATCTTGGGCTGAACTTTCCCTACTTACCAAAACAGACCACATCCTTCATGGGTGAAACTTTTAGGTTGACCCAATCACCATCTTTGAATTCGAGGTCTCTTCTTCTCACATCGACATAGGACTTTTTGCAACTTTGGGCCGTCTTCAACCTTTACCTAATCATCCTAACCTTCTTAAGATCCTCCATAACTAGATCTAGTCCCAACAAAGTTTTCTCACCAACCTCAAACCATCAGACCGGTGATCTACAATGTCACCCATAAAGAGCCTGAAAAGAAGCCATACTGGTGCTAAAATGATAACTATTGTTGTAGGCAAACTCAATCAAAGGAAAATGATCATCCCAATTACCTTTAAACTCCAACACACATGCTCTAAGCATATCCTCAAGGTTTTGGAGAGTTCTCTTGACTCGACCATCCGTTTGAGGGTGGAAGGTCGTAGAAAGCTTAACTTTAGTACAAAGACCCCTTTGGAACGATCTCCAAAAATTTGAAGTAAATTATGCCCCATGATCGGATATGATGGACAAAAGAACTCCATGCAACCTTACCAAGTCATGAATGTATAATCTTGCATAATCTTTAGCCCCAAATGAGGTCTTAACCAGTAGAAAGTAAGCCAATTTTGTCATCCTATCAACCATAACACAATGGAATCAAAGCCCTTTCTAGTCTTGGGCAATCCAACCACAAAATCCATATTTATCTCTTCCCACTTCCAAGTAGGAACCTCAATGTCTTGGGTTGATGTTCAGCTTTGGCTTGTTGACATGTATGGCAACCGGACACGAATTTGGCAATTCTCTTTTCATGCCTCTCCACCAATACACATCCCTCAAATCTCTATACATTTTGGTGTAGCTGGGGTGGATAGAATAAGAAGAGTTGTTGGCCTCATCACGGGTCCTTTATATCAAACCATCAACACAAGGTATACATAACCTACCTTGGTACCAAAGCGCACCATCACCCCCTTGGGAGAAAACCTCCACCTTGCCCTCTTTCACCAAGGCCTTCAATACTAAGAAAGAGGGATCAAGATCTTGTTTATCCATCCATTCATCAACCAAAGAAAACTTAGAACCATAAACAACAACCACACCACTCTTACCATCTTCTTATAACCTTACTCCTAATCTAGCCAATAGATGCACCTCCCTAGCCATCTCCTTCTCACTACCATCAACATGAGCTAAACTACCCATGAACACCCTACTCAAGGCATCCGCCACCATATTTGCCTTACCCAGATGATAATGCACACTCATATCATAGTCCTTAAGAAGTTCTAACCATCTCATTTGTCCCAAGTTAAGATCTTTTTGAGTGAAGACATATTGGAGGCTCTTATGATCGGTGAACACATCTACATGCACCCCATACAAATAGTAACGCCAAATCTTTAATCCAAACACAATGGTGGCTAACTCTAGATCATGGTAAGGTAGTCCATTTCATGTACTTTGAGTTGTCTAGATGCATAGGATATGACCTTACCATTTTGCAACCAGCCTGAGAAACATCAGAATACATAACAAATCCCTCAAGCCCATCGGTAGTGACAATATAGAAGCGGACACAAGCTTATCTTTCAATGTTTGGAAGCTCCTCTCACATTCATCAGTCCGCACAAACTTAACCATTTTTCAAGTCCATTTTTTAATGTGAGAAGCAATAGAAGAGAGCCTATTCACAAATCTCCAATAATTGCCAACTAAACCCATGAAACTCCTAATATCCGATGGGATCAATGGTCTAGGCCAATTCCTAATCACATCTGTCTTTTTGGGATCCACCTTAATACCATCCCCGACATCACATTTCCTAGGAAGGCAACCTTCCTCAACCAAAATTCACACTTTTCATATTTAGCATACAATTGCTAGTCCCTTAATCTTTGCAACTCAACCCTCAAATGAGCCCTATACTCCTCCTCACCATGAGAATAGATCAAAATGTCATCAATAAAGACCCCCAACAAAGAAATCAAGGTAGGGGTTAAAGATCCTATTCATTAGGTCCATAAAGATGGCCGGTACATTGGTTAAACAAAAAGACATCACAACAAACTCATAATACCCATATCTAGTCCGGGAGGCCGTCTTGGGAATGTCACACTCCCTCACGTTCACTTGATGATACCTGTACCAAAGATCAATCTTAGAGAAATGGCTAGCCCCTTGCAATTGGTTAAACAAATCATCAATCCTTGGAAGAGGATACCTATTCTTAATGGTGACCCTATTAAGTTGCTAGTAGCAATACACATCCTAAGGGACCAATCCTTCTTTTTCACAAACAACACCAGAGCACTCCAAGGTGATTGGCTAGGTTAATAAATCCCTTCTCCAACAAGTCCCTCAATTGTTCCTTCCACTCCTTTAACTCTGCTGGGGCCATACGATAAGGGGAAATAGAGATGGGTTGAGTATCGAGGAGGAAGTCTATGCCAAAGTATATTTCCCTTTCAGGAGGAACACTGGGAAGATCATTTGGGAAGACATCAAGAAACTCATTTACAACCAGAACCAACTCTATGAGAAGGACTTTAGACTCCACATCCCTAACCCTCACAAGATGGTAAAGACACCCCTTAGAGATCAAGCTTACGGGTTTTAATGCAAGAGATGAATCTATCCTTGACCACCACATCATAACTTTTCCACTCAATGATGGGTTCATTTAGAAATTGGAATTTGACCCTACGGGTTCTACAATCAATAGAAGCATAGTACGCTTGCAACCAATCCATTCCAAGAATGATGTCAAAATCAACCATGTGTAACTCAACATGATCACAAGGCAACACTTTATGCAAGATGCAAATAGGATAACTTCTATAAACTTTTCTAGCAATAATAGATGTACCAATAGGAGTAGACACTTCATATGGCTCAACTCAACAACTCAAGGTCAACATGGAACTTTTGGGCAACAAAAGGGGTAACAAAAGAAAGAATGGCACCCAGATCAATTAATGCATACACATCAAAGTCAAAGATTTTCAACATACCGGTGAAGACATCGAGGACTTCATCAACCCCTTACCTCCCATGCAAGGCATAAAATCGATTGTGCCTTGGGGCACCATCTTGTCAGCCACCTCTGCCCAAAGGAACCTGGATGAATTTTTTTGCCCTTGTTGCAATCTCAATTGCAATCCACCTTTTTGTGACCCACTTCCTTACAACCAAAGCATACATTAGTAACTCTTAAGCATAGGCCCCTATGCCTCTTACCATACCTAGGACATACCTCATTACAAACCACAACACTAGTACTTTGGGGCCTTTGGAAGTCATTGGCGAACCCCCTATTGGAAGCATGGGAGGACTCTTGGCCTTGGTGGATCTGGAAACCCTTTTGGAACTTGCCCTCAAATGAGCCCTCTTAGACTCATGGGACCTCCTTTTCCTTAACTTCTCCCCTCCATTTACTCAGTAAAGTTAATGAAAACGTGATAGGTCCATGTCACTAATCAAAATAACGGACCGACACTCTTCACTAACAAAGTCGAACACACCCATCACAAATTTCTTCATCCTAGATCTTGAGTCGGCCACCAAATATAGAGCATTATTTTGAATGTTGGGTAAACTTAAGGGCATACTCCTTAACATTCATCGACCCTTGTCTCAAATTCAAATTCCACCAACTTAGTTTCACTAAGTTCAAGGGGAAGGAACCGAATAAGCAAGGCCACCTTGAACTCCTCCGAAAGCACCACATAGCCAACTCTCTTCTCTTCCTTCCATTGGTTGTACCATATTCGAGCTACACCTTTGAGTTGGTAGGCCGCCAACTCCGCCTTATCCTCTGGCCTCACACCCATGATAGACAAAATTTTGTAGACCTCATCAATGAACTCTTGGGGGTCCTCACTCACCTTTGACCTGTGGAATTTCGGGGGATTCATTCTCATGAAGTCTCTCACCCAAGAGGTCGGTGTAGGAGCATGAGAAGTTTGGGCCCCTTGGTTGCCTTGATTAGCCACCACTTGTGCAAGCAAGGTGAGAGCTTCCCAAAGCTCTCTATTGGCCGGTTGCTCCTAGGGCATGCGGGTTCATCTTCCCCTCGTGTTACGCATGATCTAGCATAAGCAAAGAATAATCATTAAGGAAGGGAAGCTTACTTCAACTCTATAGCATGACTTAGGACATGAAGAACGGAAACAATTCCTAAAATATCTCATAGCTCCTACTCATAGTTGTGGTGCACAACACAACCATGAATAAGACTCTAATCAACATGCTGTGTTAGACTCCGAGGATCTAACAACGTAGTGCTTTGATACTAAGTTTGTCATGACCCAAACCTAGGGCCTAGACATGCACGGTGAATAAGGAACTCGAAGGAACCCAAACAAGTCTCTTATCTTATCATTACATACCATTTGTCATGGAAGCATTTAAGTGATATATGAAAGTAGAAATAGGGCAATAGGACTAAGGGGAAAGCTTACATAACATCATAATCAAGAGACAAAAGAGTCAAAGCTCATATCATAGGTACATAGCATGTCCAACAACACCTCCACTACATAGATAGAGCGAGGGGCAAGACAAAGCAACCGGGCTCACCCTCATAGCTAAAGTAAACAATAAAAAGGAGTGTCTCAATGCATAATAAGAGAAACTTAGACTAAGGTACACAAAGTGGAGACTCACCAACTTGATTCAGTAGTACCAAACTAGCCACATGGAGGAGGAGGAGGATGAACATTTGCACCGGTTCCTATATAGTGACATTATGTAAGCATAGAGTGTGTGTTAGTACGTTTGAATGTACTATGTAGGATGTAGTGCAACAATAAAGAGGCATCATAATCAAAATGCATAGAGATAAGCAATAGACAACATAGTAGAAATATGGCATGCATGATTAATGCTTATATAAAATATGCTTACATAGAATAAAACATATGTGTAAGAAGAGACTATTAACTATTGGTGGATCGTCACAGTCAAGAATGTGAATGAGCTACTCCTACTATATCAATACGTTTTTACAAGTTACTCAGTTATGATTATACTTATTCTTGTGTTTTGTATTCCATGGGGGTAGGCCTAGCACCGAATGGGATATAGAGTGGGAGAATATCCCCAAGAGTCCTTATATAAAGCTTTACCTCTCATAACTAAGTGCCAACTTAGGTTTGTATTATTGAATCCCTAAATGGGCTTGTACTAGTTGATCCATCTAGGCTTGGTTACAATAGTTTATCTTGGCAAGTAGACCTCTACTTTTCTTATGTGAAGGCAATATTAGAATTTCATGTAGTAGCTCGCATGGTCTTATGGGTAGGTTACGGTCTCCTCCCTGATACACATGCTATGTTATGAGAATTTGACTATCTTCCATGGATGGTTTGGCTAAAAAATTGATCAATCATGTCATATTGAGCTTATATCTATTATATATGATTATGCATCTTGTTTATTTATGGATTATGTTCTCTTGTTGCATTGCATTCTATATACTTAGTACATTCCAAGTACTAATGCATATTTTTTATCTACATGACCTAACCATGTAGAGACTAGACCTCCTATTCATCTACCTCCTTATGGCTAGTACGTTTGATTAGAGATGTGCTACTGGTAAGTATCTATTCTGGGGACAACGACCATCTTCTATCTTGCTTACGTTAAGACTTTGTTACTTTATCTATATACCTTTGAGGGTGAGCTCAGGACATGTCTTAGCCCCCCTTTCCTCTCATGTTTAGAGGTATAGTTGGATAATGTGATGTGCTTGACTCTTTTGATGCTTTTGTGACTAAGAAGATTCTCCTTTACTCCCTTTCCCTTGTATGTTGTTGTTTGGTGTTGATGACTTGTGATGACTTTCCTAAGTTCCTACTCTGACAGAGTGCATCCCATGATCCCTTCCCCTTAGTTTATGTGTTGATGAGATTGTATGGTGAAATTTCTTACGCCTTATTCCCTTAGCTTGTTTCCTAAGTCCAGAATCCCCTTATTTTGATTGAATGATGCTTGAATTATGTGTTTTGCAATCAAGTATGTGCTTATGTATGCTATGAGGCTTGTTTGGAGACTCTCGGTTCCCATTCGTCATGTCGCACCTAGGCCCTAGGCTCTGGTCATGACAGATTCGATGCTTTGAATTTGGGTTATATTTTCTTTCTAATGCAGGTCCTTTTTTTCTTCTGTTCATGACCTTTGCTTCACGTTCGCAATGAAACCTTCCCTAGTGCTTCACGATTGTGCAACTCTTCTCTCATTAATGATGACTACTCCCTTTACGCTTTGTGATTGCATGAGGTGGCCCGCATTCATGAAGGTTAATTCGTGTGAGCTCGACGATGGTAGAGGTTGGTGGCCGCAATCACAAAGAGCAAATTTTGTTTGATCAGTGTTAGCTTCAGAAACTACCTCATTTTTATATTCCACTATTTTCAAATATTTGGAGCTCTAGAAAGGTGATTTTTGAAGTAATCTTTAGACAAAGTTCATTTGTGTGGATTTTCTTTATCAATTTTGAATCATTTTACATTAATTTTATCTTTCCAAAACATTTTAAATAAAGAATCTTAATGTGGTTTTTTGAATTTTTATTCCACACTTAAAATTAGTAATTTCATGATTTTTATTGTGATCATTTTTAATAATTTTTTCAACCATAAATATCTCTTGATTTGTAGAACTTGATTTTCAAACATTCTAGACTACCCTTGTCAATTTTGGGGCAATTTTTGAATGATTTTGATCTCATTTTTGAAACCCTCCAATATAGATATTGTTGGATTCCTTTTGATGAATTCTTTTCATTCTTGATAGTTGGGGATCATTTTAGAATTAGTATTTGAGGTTAAAGTTTCAATAGAGTGTTTGGATGTGATTTTTCACCTTTGAGATAGGTTTGGCTATCTATCTTTGAGAGTATGATTGGGTAATTGATTATTCTTATGACATAGCTTTGAGATGGTATCGTATCATGATTTGGGGTTGGGGCCCTAATTTATCACTTAGGTTGTTTCATGAGTATGTATTTCTTGAATTGTCTGCATTGGGACCTTGTAATACTATTTGAATAGTAATGCCTGAGAGAGGGTTG
>JAPFFP010113107.1:0-18432 GCA_026153255.1 Solanum medicagineum | reverse complement strand
ATTTAGCGTCGTTTGCCCTTTTCATGTCTTGTTTCCTTTGAATTGTACCAATATTGTAGGGTGTGGGGTGTTACAATATGTGTCCCAAAAGTGATAAAGAAAAGGAACAAGTTTAGTTCCATATTCTAGTACTATTGGGAGTCTGATGTACGCTATATTGTGTACTAGACCACGTATATTTTATGCCATAGGTCTGGTAAGCAGACATCAATCTAATCCCAGAATAGATCATTGGAAGGCAGTGAAGAGAATGTTCCAATATCTAAGAGGAACTACAGACTATTTGTAAGAGGTTATACAGATAGTGAAGATCAACATATTGACATCTGTTATGTTTTTACTAAATGGTGGTACCATTTTTGTGAAGAGAGTAAGAAATAACCTAGCACTTCGTGGATAGTACCTCTGCAGTACAAGAAGTTGTTTGGTTCAAGAGATTCATTGAGCATTTGTGTATTGAAAAGAACATGAAGGGTCTGTGATTTTATATTGTGATAGTCAGGAAGCTATTGCATATACAAAAGATCCTAAGTATCTCAGTGAAACCAAACACATTGATATCAAGTATAATTTTGTAAGAGATATAGTAGCAAGTGGAGAAGTGGATTTACAATACATTCCTACTCGTGAAATGGTAGCTGATCCCTTTAAGAAGGGATATCAAGAGACTTGTTTGAGAAACATTTAAGTCTCTAGGATTACATAGGATGTGATTTGTATTGTAATATAACTTTGTTGTTGTAACTTTCTCATCAATATAAGATTATTTTATATCTTAAAGGCATGTGGTAATGTTTAATGTGTCTAACAAGTCACGAGATTCGGTCTCTCATATGAGCAATCGCCTCTTACATTGGGGAACGTGAAGAGATATGTATTACTGCCACATTTAGACTTGTTTTGGAAACTAGACAAGAGTCTCTCTGAGAAATGAGTTTGAGGATAATTGTAGAGAGAAACTCGAGTTAGGCATTGAGAATGTCTAGACCAACATTTGCATGATGTTGGAGAAAGACACATGCACCTGTGTAAGGTGAGAACATCGTAGCACATGTTTCATACCACGCGTGTTGTGCAGCAAGAGGATTAATGAATGAATGATCCCTGCTTCTTCATTGTGTGAGACCCTAAAAAGTTATATATGAACTTTTTAATTGAATACCCTTTGACCTTTTATTGTCTCTTGAATTTTCGATCGATGTTGTTACTTTAGCATGTTACTAATAGCCACGTATGATTCGGCAATACGGTGCATGTCTGAGAAAGCAATTGATTTGAAATAGATAGATTCGAGTAGAAAGGGAAGACTATAAAAATTGATATTAAATATGGACTCGCGAGTTAGCCTCTTAAAGAGGATGAGGGATATGATGATTAACCACTGGAGTAGTTAAAGTCTGGGATATTGTGAGAATAAATATCCTCATGATTGATATTAGATTCTTTCCATATGTGATTGAGTTCCTATAAAAGACTAAAAGACCCAGAAGGCAAGCCTTTATGCTCACACGTTGTACGAACCATTTTGCCGTATGACTTGTGTATTAGGTTGATGTGATATTGACTCGGGTCTTGTTCGCCATGTGCTAAGTGGGAGATGTAGGATTTTGGGGATCATTGGTCGCACATGTCGCACCGACCCGATTCAATCTTGACCGGAACCGAGTATGTCCTTTATTTATGGTGATGCAGTTAACTGTTCAACTTTAAGTTAAGGATGAATAGTTGTTATCCTTTAAGTGGCTGTTGTAACCGCCTAACCACTTCCCTTTTAATGGGAAGGTGGTTGACTCCTAGTGAGATATAGACTCCAAGTGGGAGAGAGACTCCTAGTGGAAGACAGAAATAGAAAAACAAGGAAAGGAAGTTGAAAGAAGCTAAAACTATAGAAAGAAAGAAAGTCAGGAAACTATCCTTGAATCTTATTTGACTTCTAAATCGTAAGATTAAACTGAAAAGAACCAGTGAAGGATTTTTTTATCCTTGATCCATCAAAGCATACAAGGACATTTGGTTTGTGAATCAGTGTCTGTATTTCCTCAGAAACAGATCGTAATCTTGGGCAACAACAACAAATCGTTGGTGGCTTAACAACACTGGTGAAATCTTCTCAAAAGGTACAACCCCTTGTTCTTGCCCCGTCTATTATTTCATACACAAACCAACAAGGGTTGTGGTGGAGTCGTAAGTACTCCTTCATCCTTAACTAGAAGTCTCGGGTTCGAGTCGGTACAGAGTCGTGCTTGTTAGGGAGTGCTTTACCCCCAATGTGGGACTTCCTAGCACGAATGCGGATTTAGTCGGGCTCCAATATGGATATCATACACCGGGTGGGAAACCAAAAAAAAAGTATTCGATGACAAGATCTCAAAGCAAGACTTAACCAAGTAAAAACCAATTGAGCTCAAAACAATATCACATAAACCAATACGAGTAAAGTATAAACACACCAAAATTAGGCGAACATAAGATTTGAAATAGCCAAAATTCGAGCTATGCTATGAAATCTGGACTAATCTAAGTCGAAAGTCAGACTATAATGTCACATATTTTGAATTCAATAAAGAAATTAGTCGGAAACTAAGCTTCATATTAAGATCAATGCAATGTCCATTAATAGAAAGACAAGGCTAGAAGAAGAGCAAAACAAGGCAACAATCAACAGACCAAGACATCAAATAGGGACAAGATCATAACAAAGAAATATAAAGGAACAATTAATGAATACACACCTAGTAGTAGACAAATAACTTAACACGATTCAGAATATTTCGTATGAATCAAATACACCATTTCAAACATGAGATACATAACATAATCAAAACAAACAGATAAATAGTATTTTGTTCATAAGTTTGAAAATTTGAAGAATTTGATGTTTAAGTTGCATTATTGCACTCATGTTGGGTTGTGATGTACATTTTACTCTACTCAAGCTAGATTTTATCTCATTTGAGGATTAATGTCCCCAAGGGGGAGATATTGCAATACCCTGTATGTTAGAAAGTTAACAAGGAGAAAGTTTTAGTAAATGACTTCTTGTGCTAGGGACTACAAGCCTAATCTATGGCTCGCAGATGCTTCTACAAATTGTAGAACAGGTCTCGCAGATGACCCTATCAATTAAGATAATATTTAGGAAAATGGTTGTATGTATGAACTTGAATTGATTAAAGGCTAAGTTTGGGGAGTCCTCTAGTTTGGAGACAACATCCTAGTTTTTTCAAGCTTGGAATGAAATGAGACATTATGACTTCCATTTTTGTGCTTTTCTTGCTACTTTTATAGAGGGTGAGCCAGGGACATGTCTTATCCCCCACCCAGGTCTACTGTAGGTATTATTGGACATACATGAGTTGATTATGATTTAGTACTTGTTTTTATGATTGACATTCCTTATTATCATGTCCTTAGTTTTTGCTTTATCTTTTAAGTCGATGCCTATGAAATGTTTGATGAATGCTAAGAGGCTTATTGGAGATACCTTCGAGTCCTTCATTCATCGTGTCATGTTTAGGCCCTTGTTTTGGATTGTGACAAGCTTGGTGTAAGAGTATGAGGTTGTGAAATGATTCTTGGAGTCCAACATACTACTCTAAATAGGGTCTTGTTCATTATTGTGAAGTGTGCCACAACTATGAATAGGAGACTATAAAGTGTTTAGGAAATATTCCCTTCTTCCACGAATCATGTCATGCCTTAGAGTTGCCCTAAGATTTTCGCTTGACTAATGAGTAGTTCTTTATGATTTTCTAGATGATGCCTTTCAGAAGTGTACCTCTACCAAGTACAAGAGGATGTGGCTTCATATGCAGATTTCTAGACCGCATGTGCAGCAGAGGTATTACCCCATGCCCAACTCGAAAGGGCTGAAGTTCGATGCAAGATTCAAGGGAGTTTTTGCATAAAACACACATACTTCAATCTTGAGAATTCAGAGACTAGAATTTAAGGGTTTTGCTTTAGGATTTCAATTTTTAAGAGTGGTTGATCAATCAATTTGGGAAATTACTATCAATTGCAATGGATGAACATGAATTTGGTATAGTTTCATCTTTTATTTTCATCTCTAGCTAAAACCCCAACCTTTTAGGGAGATGTGGTAGTTGAATTTGTAGATATCTTTTATGGGTGTTTGGCAATTTCTTAATATTGATTAAATGATTATGGATTTCACAATTCCTCTATGTTTCATTTATGAATTACGGTTGCAAACTTAATTCTAGCTTAGATCTTCATGCATACTTAAGATGGTTATAGAGTGGGTGAAATTGTTAAATGACTACTAACTTGTGTTGATATAACTGCTTCGAGAGATAGTAATTATGGTGATGTATTGGGTGTTTCGCAGTGTAACCCAAACTTATACTTGATAAAGTATGGTTTGATAGTTGGTATGTTTTCGAGAGTTGCATATTGCATGTTAATCTCACCCAGCTTACCCATACGATTTCAATTACTTGGAGCATTGTTAATATCCAGCTAAAATCTACTAGTCTAACTAAGCATTTCCCCTAGAACAACTTTCCTGAATCTGAGTACAAACCAACTTTATTGATCTCGATTTAAATCTTAGCTAATTAGATATACATGCTTATTTTTACATCCTTTATTTTTAACATTTCATGACATTAGATTACATTACTACTTCTTAATTTGGCTCCATTCTTGTGCATTCCCTATTGGATCGACCCCGACCTAGTTGGGTTTTTACTTGATTGACGACCATCCATATGAATTAGTTCGAGATGTTGTTAACATC
This sequence comes from Solanum medicagineum, assembly GCA_026153255.1. Classification (NCBI taxonomy): domain Eukaryota; kingdom Viridiplantae; phylum Streptophyta; class Magnoliopsida; order Solanales; family Solanaceae; genus Solanum; species Solanum medicagineum. Next base: position 13,670 of record JAPFFP010113107.1, on the reverse strand, counting down.
ATCATAGTAAGGGTAATAATAGCTCAAACTCTATAACCTATGAAGTCAACATAGGATAGCAGCCATGCCTCTCATATCCTAAAAGAGGATTTTTTATATTGAATCCATTGATGTGATGTCCTTTACTATGGCAAGGTATTGAAACGATATGGCAACAACATTGCTTCATTGTATAATCACTAGTTCATAGGTGGTATTTGTCGGTTAGAGAAACCCTCTTAGAGTCATTTTCTTATCTTATTGAGTTGCATATTCATAATTATGTTGTTGAAAGCCTTGTTAAATTTTAAACTTGCATATTATATTGATTTTGAGTTGAGCTAATTCTTTCTTTGAGTACTTTGATGCAGGTTTTCTATTCGTCCATCTTAAATATCATACGTTCCATGTATTAGTGTTAGTCGATACTATATCTTTTCATGATGCAGATACAGGTACTAAGGGTCCTCCACAGATACATGATTCATTGAAGATTTTGAGTATTCATAGTGTATTGGTGATCTCTCCTAGAGTTTAGAGGATTTTCTTCCATTTCAGTTTATTTCTTTTTTCATAGCTTTGGGGTAGCCTTGGACTTACCTTGTCACCTTCTTGATAGTTAATAATGACTTCATAGACAAAGTCAGATGATGCACTTTTGAGTCTTCTTTAAAATCCATCTTTACTGATATAGAGTTATTATTTGAATTATTCTTTGAGTTAATTTTTAAGGACCCATGAGTTAGGAGGTTAAAAAGCGCAGAAAAAGTGGAACTAGAAATGTTGCAGGTCTAAGTAATAGCCTCATTTATAAATTGTGGTTCCAACCACAGAACATAACAAGATTCATGGATAGGGTCAACCTAGATGAGAAATTGACTAAGTGTGGGAGCCATCCATGAAGGGTCTTTACTATCCGTAAATGAAACTATGGACCATAGGATGGGTTTGTGGATTGATGACCTGAGTTTATGGAAAATATGGTTTCTGAAGATTGAACTATTAACAAACAAGATGAGTCATAGTTCATTCTATCGTTTGTAGTTTGGCCTCATAGATGGGGTCATGATATTTGGAAATTTACCTAAGTGATGGGGTGCTCTAAGGATGAGTCTAGAGCTTATAAACCATTCTATGAGTCATAGATGGGTATCTTGGATTGACCTTTAGAGACCAAGTTTTAGATGTTTCAAAGGTTGAACAGGAAGAAACCCCAAGTACGGTTTGTGGTTTGATTTATGACCTGTAATCGAGGTCGTGGATAGAATTCTGGTAGTTTTAATGAAAGCCATTACTGTCCACTCCCCATAAACTATTTATAACTATGTCATTTTGGGATTCTTTTGCCTCTCATATCAAACCCTAAACCCTCATTCACTCTCAGTCTCACCATTCTCAGACTCTCCTAAAGTTTCCTAAGGCAAGATACACTCTCAAGGCATGGGCAACGCAAGGGTTTTCTTTCAAGAGATTTCTTCTTCAACTTCTTTAAGCCATTCCTTAAGATCATTTATAGGTGTGTGAGTTTGATTTATGGGTTCCTTCCACCTACAAAGTTCCTCAATGATTTTCTTTACCTTTTCTTTATGTTCTTGAAACTTATGAGTTTCAGGAGCATGATTTAAGTACATTTTTATGATATATTTATATGTTTTTTGATTTCAATGATGTAATGTGATAATATACCATATAATCCTATGACTACAAAGTTGATTTCAATGATTTCATTATCTAGAAATTTTCAATGATGATATGGGTTGTATAATATTGGTTTTAAAATTATGTATTTTATCATATTCATGCATTATACTCTTGAATTATGTAATTTTTAAGTTATTGCGTACGCCCCCACTATGTTCATGATGGGTTTGCATGATGTTAAGGATAAGGGCTAAAAGTAAGCTTTGAAAGTTTTGAATGTTGTCAAAGATAAGCATGTTGCAAAGCCCTTAACAATATTTATGATGGAACCTCAACGTGAAAGGCCAATTCTCTCTTGCGTGGATGCCAAGTTAATGATATACTCCTATAAGGCATTAAGGTGGGGTTCGGTAAAGGAACAATTGAAGAAACCTCTTGACCCATTAACTCTATGCCACCATCGGGGACCTTATAGACTAAGGTTAGTGGATCCACAATAGCTATGTTTACTAAGATATGCATGTATAAGTTGATGGAGTTGCACCTGCCAATTGGACTCCCTGTGCCAACTTAGGGGGTTATATTGAATTTCATATAGTAGCTTATATGATGTTACATGTCGGTTATGGTCTCTCCCCACAAAGTTATGTAGTTGATGTCATTGTTCCTTAAATATGTTTTACATGATGCACTGATCTTTACTTCACATTGAACCTAATTCTTGGACACGAACTTGCATGATTTGAATGATGAAATTACAACTCCATACATGGAGACTTCTAATTTTTATGAATGATGACATTACAATTTCATGCATGATGAAGTTATAGTTTCATATTTGCATTGCATCTCACATACTTAGTACATTCAAATATACAAATGCATTACCTGTTGAGAGATGCTCCACCTCCTCTACCGGCATATGACTAGCTTTGACGTCCAAGATTAGTAGCTTTGGTGAGCCCCTAGTTCAGGGATTACACCTTATTTCCTCATGCTTTGTATATTTTAGACATTGATGTTTTTGAGTTGTATTTATGGAGATTTTACTTTCACTCTTATTTTCATGAATTTTGAATTTGATGGGAGCTCAAGTCCATCATAGGCCTCGCTAAATCCCTTATGTAGAATGGTATATTTGGACGACATAACATATGCCTTTAGTAGATGTTTCCTCAAATTTTCAATTATTGATGTCCCTTAGTCCCTTTCTCCGCTTTAAATTCCAGATTATATTGTTTGATTACCTATGAATTCTTAATGAATGCTAGGCTTAGTTAGGTACCTTTAGGTTTCTCATTCATTATGTTACGACTAGGCCCTAGGCCTGGGTCGTGACAAACTTGGTATTAGATCATGACGTTTGAAATGTTCCTTAGATGTCCAACATACCTCGTTAGGTAGAGTCTTGTTCATGGTGGTGAAGTGCATCACAATCATGAATGAGGGGCTATGAGGCATTTTGGAAACTTTCCCTCCTTTATTATTTATGTCATTCGTTTAGAGTTGTCTAAGGTTTGCCTCCATCTACCAATATTCTTTTGGACTTTTCTTGATCACACCGTCGAGAAGAGCTCCTTTACCAGGGGAAGTGAATGATGACCAATCCCCTTCCATGCTGCAAGAGGAGGGAGTCACACAAGCAAAGTTCTGAGCCATTTTTGCGATGTTGGCACAAGTCTTGGCCAACCAAGCCATCCGAGAGGTTTCTCTTCCTCCCAAACACCTTCACCGAAAAAAATAGTACAGGATTTTATGAGAATGAACTGACCGGAGTACCAAAGTTCTAAAATTAACAAAGACCTGGTGGAATTCATTGATGAGACATATAGGATTGTAGCCATTATGCGGGCATTGTCAGAAGAGAAGGTCGTGCTAGTGGACTATCAACTTAAAGGTTTGGCAAGGTTTGGTATGATAAAAGGGTTGATGAATGGGGTGAAGGAGCTGGCCAGATATAGGAATAGTTCAAAGGTGCATTCTTAGATAGATTCTTCCCGTTGGAGCTAAGGGAAGTGAAGGTGCAAGAGTTCATAAATTTGAAGCAAGGACATATGAGTGTGAGAACTTTTACAAATCTCTCCAAATATGCACCGTTCATGGTGGTGGATCTTCGAGCTAGAATGAGCAATTTATCTTTGGGGGTGTTGAAATTGGTATCCAAACAGTGCAAGACCAAAATTCTCGTGAAATAGATGGAAATTTTTCTTCTAATGACATACGCAAGGCAAATTGAAGAGCAGAAACTGAGGGAGCGTGCTATGGTGTCCAAGAGGGCTCAAATGGATCGTAGTAGATTCTCTCCCAAAAGGAGTGGTGGCTATGGTAAGTTCTAAAGTGGACAAGATCAAATGAGCTAAGGGTTAACCAACACTCCTCGTCTTAATTTCAGCAAAGACAAGGGGACCAATCCCATGTCACAAGGAGGGTCGGGTGCACGAGCTTCTCCCAATTGTGCCAAGTATCGAAGGCCCCATAAAGAGGAGCTTCTAGTCAGCTTCAATGTGTGCTTCAAATGTGGAAAGTCTAGTCATCATGCCAAGAAAATATAGAAGCAGTGGTTCTAGGCTTCAAGGCCAAGGTGGACAAGCTGAAGGCGCTCCAAGGGCCAATAGGTTCTATGCTTTGCATGTCTGCCAAAGGTGAAAGAGACTCCAGACGTGGTTACTAGTATGTTAAAAATTTATGATTTTGATGCACATGCATTATTAGATTCGGGAGCCAATTTGTCCTTACAAACTCCATTTCTTGCAATGAGATTCTATGTATGCCCTGAAGTGGCAAATGAACCTTTCGAAGTCTATACTCCCATAGGAGAGTCCATTGTTGCACAAAGAGTCTATAGGTGTTTTCCCATGTCCATCTTGCATAAAGTTGTTCCTTGTGATTTAGTAGAGCTTTTCATGATTGATTTTGATGTCATACTTGGGATGGATTGGTTGCATGATTCCTACGCTTCTATAGATCATTGAATGAATAGGGTCAAATTCCAATTTCCAAATGAGTGTATTCTTGAGTGGAAGGGTAATAGTTATTCAGATAGAGGTTAGTTTGTCTCCTATCTCAAAGCCCTAAAATGATCTCTAAGGGGTGTATTTATCACCTAGTGAAGGTTAGAGATGTCACTTCCAAAATTCCTTCTCATGAGTTGGTTCCCATTGTGAATGAGTTTCCTGATGTCTTTCCAGAAGAGTTACTTGGTGTTCCTCCTAAAAGGGAAATAGACTTTGGCATGGACCTCTCTCCTTATCAAATAAGCCCGGAAGAGTTAAAGGAATAAAGGAGCAATTGAAGGATCAATTGAAGAAGGATTTCATTAGGTTAGGTAGGTCTCTAGGGGATGCCCCAGTGTTATTTATGAGGAAGAAAGATGGGTCACTCTGAATGTGCATAAACTACTAACAACTTAACAAAGTTACTATTAAGAACAAGTATCCACTCCTAAGGATAGATGACTTATTTGATGTAATGCAAGGATCAAAGCACTTTTCAAAGATTGATCTCCAATTCGGTTATCATCAATTAAGAGGAAGGGAACATGACATTCCAAAAATGGCTTTCCGGACAAGTTATGGACACTTCAAGATTGACTATCAATCCAATTATCATTAGTTAAGAGTGAGGGAATGTGACATTCCCAAAATGGCTTTCTGGACAAGGTATGGACACTAAGTTTATGGTGATGGCCTTTGGCTTAACCAATGCACCAACCATATTTATGGACCTCGTGAATAGGGTATTCAAACCCTTTCTTGATTTGTTCATAGTGGTGTTCATTGATGTCATTTTAATCTATTTCCGAAGTGAAGAGGAGTATATAAAGCATCTAAAGGTGGTGTTGCAAATCGTGAGGAAAGAGAGATTGTTTGCTAAGTTTGACAAATGTGAATTTTGGTCAAAAGAAGTTTCATTTCTCATGCACGTGGCATCAGGTGATGGAATCAAAGTTGATCCTAAGAAGATGAAAGCGGTGAGAAATTGGCCTAGGTCATTAACTCCTTTTGACATAAGGAGATTCTTGGGTCTAGCTGGGTACTATAGTAGGTTTGTTGAAGCGTTCTCCCCTATTTCATCATCATTAACTAGGTTGACTCAAAATAAAGTAAATTTCATAAGGATGGATGAGTGTTAGAAGAGTTTCAAAACCTTGAAGGATCGGTTGACTTTGGCTCCAATCTTGACCTTGCCTGAGTGAACAAGGTATTCATGGTATACTGTGATGCCTCACAGGTTGGTTAGGTGTGTGTTTGATGCAAAATGTGAATGTGATTGCCTATGCCTCTGGGAAATTAATGGTGTACGAAAAGAATTATCTAACCTATGATCTTGAACTTACGGCCATGGTCTTTGCATTAAAGATACGACATCAATACTTATATAGAGTTCATGTTAATGTCTTTACTGATCATAAGAGCCTCCAATATGTGACCACTCAAAGGGACCTCAACCTAAGGCAAAGAAAATGGTTAGAACTTCTCAAGAATTATGACATGAGTATGAAATACTACCCGGGTAAGGCTAATTTGGTTGCTAACACACTTAGTAGGGTTTCTATGGGTAGTGTGTCACATCTTGAAGATGGTGGAAAAAGGGAGTTAGCAAGGGAAGTCCATAGATCGGCTAGGTTGTGTCTATGGTTGAAAGATCTTGGCTATGGTGGTGTGGTGGTATTGAATGGCTTTGAGTCTTTATTGATTGAGGATGTTAAGTCTATACAAGACCTTGATTTTGCCTTAATTGAATTGAAAGAATTGGTGAAAGAAGGAAATATAGAGGTTTATTCACAAGGGGGAGATGGGGTACTTCGTTATCAAGGAAGATTGTGTGTGTCAAATATTGAGGGGTTGATAGATTTGATATTGCAATAAACTCACAATTCCTCCTATTCTATTCGTCTCGGTTCCACAAAAATATATAGAGACCTAAGAGAGATGTATTGGTGGAACAGACTGAAGAAGGATATAGTAAAGTTTGTTTCTGAATGCACCAATTATCAACAAGAATGTTGAAGATTTAAGGCCGGCCAACCTAGCCCAATACATTGAGATTCCCACTTGGAAATAGGAAGAGATCAATATGGACTTTGTAGTTGGGATTCCTCAGACGAAGAGGCATTTTGACTCGATATGGTTGATAGTAGATAGAATGACGAAGTTGTCTCATTCCTTATCGATCAAGACCACCTTTAGTGCCAAAGATTATGCCAAGTTATATGTCCGAGAGTTGGTAAGGTTCCATGGGGTTCTATTTTCGATCATGTCAGATCGTGGAGCTCAATTCACCTCTCACTTTTGAAGGTCATTTTGAAAGGGCCTTGGTACTAAGGTGAAGTTGAGTACTGCCTTCCATTCTCAAATCAATGGGCAAGCTAAAAGAACAATTCAAATGCTTAAAGATATGTAGAGGGCTTATGTGTTGGAATTCAATGGAAGTTGGGATAACCATCTACCTCTTATCAAGTTTACCTACAATAATAGCTTTCACTCAAGCATTGAGATGGCATAGTTTGAGGCTTTGTATGGTAGATGATATAGGGCACCGGTTGGATGATTTGAAGTCAGTGAAATGGCATTTCAAGGGCCAGACTTAGAAGAAATTGAAAATGATTCAAAGTCTACAAAAGTTATGCTCCGATGTTAAGAGACGAGACCTTGGGTTCGATGTTAATGATTGAGTCTATTTGAAGGGGTCTCCCATGAAAAGTGTAGTTTGGTTTGGCAAGAAAGGGAAATTGAGCCTAGGTATGTAGGGACTTACAAAATTATGAGAAAGGTTGGCAAAATGGCTTATGAGTTGGAGTTTCTAGTGGAGATGAACATGATACACCTGATGTTCCTTGTATCCATGTTAAGAAAATTCATGTGGAATTCAAATTCCATAGCCCATTGGAAGATTTGAGAATTGCAGATAACTTGGCTTATGAAGATGTTCCGGTTGAAATCATAGATTGACAAGTGAAGAGGTTAAAAAATAAGGAGGTTGTATCCATTAAAGTACTTTGCAAAAATCAACAAGTTAGAGGTGTAACACGATAAACAGAAGATTACATGATGAAATGATATCCCTATCTTTTCCACTCTACTCAAGCCTAAGGTATTAAGTTCTTCTCGCCTTAAGACCTCAAAATTCTTGTATTTCAATTTCCATGTAATTTATATGTATTTGCATGTTTATGGGACTCTATTAAATTGGCATATGAAACGTGAGTTTGAAATTTTTATGAAAAGATATTTAAAAATTGCATTTTATCATTCATGCTGGGTTGTTAGCTACTTCTTTAACTCCTTAGAGCCTACGGTTAGCACATCCGGGGATGAATGTTCCCAAGGAGGATATATTGTAAGGATCGGTAAGTTAGAAGGTTAGAAAGTGCAGAAGAATTAGGACTAGAAATGTTGCAAGTCTATGTATGAGCCTCATTTATGGCTTGTGGTTCAAACCACGAGTCATAAATAAAGCTCATGGATGGGGTCAACATAGGTGAGAAATTGACTAAGTATGAAGGACCTTTACGGTCTGTAATGGAACTACGGACCATAGGATAGGTTCATGTATTGATGAACTGAGTTGATGAAAAATATGGTTTTTGAAGATTGAACTACGAACAAACAGGACAGGTCGTAGTTCATTCTATGGTTCATAATTTTGCCTTGTTAGTGGGGTCCTGAGATTGGAAGTATTGGGGTACTTTATTAATGAGTCAATAACTCGCAGACTATTCTATATGTCATATAGGGGTCTCATGGATTGGACATCAGAGACCAAGTTTCAGAAGTTTCAAAAGTTGAACAGGATGAAACCCTTAGTATCTCCGTGGTTTGGTTTATAACCCGTAATCGGGGACTGGAAGGGATTCTGGCAGTTTTAATGAAGGGTAGTTTGTTCATTCACCATACCCTAAGCCTACTACATCATTTTGGGACTCTTTTGCCTCCCATATTAGACCCTAAACCTTTATTCACTCTCATCCTCGCAATTGTCAAACTCTCCTAGAATTTCCTAGGGCAAGATACACTCTCAAGTCAAGGGCAAGGCTACGTTTTCTTCAAAGATCTTTCTTCTTCAACTTTTTTAAGCCTTTTCTTTAGGTCGTTTACAGGTGTATGAGTTCAATTTGTGGGATCATTCCACCCCCAAAGTTCCTCAATTATTTCCTTTACTTTTTCTTTAAGTTCTTGAAAATTATGAGTTTCATGAGCATGATTTAAATGATCTTTCCATGATATATTTACATGTATTTTGATTTCAATGATGTAATGTGATAATATACCATGAGTTCCTATGACTATCAAGTTGATTTCAATAATTTTGTTATCTAGGGTTTTTTTAATGATGATCTGTTTAATCTTGACTCTAAAGTTACCTATGTTACCATGTTCATCCATTATTCTCTTGAATCATTTAAATTTAAGTCATTGCATAGGACTACTAAGTTCATGATGAGTTCTGCATGATGTTCAGTATAAGGGCTAAAAGTAAGTTTTGCAAGTAATGAATATAAAAGATGTAAGCATGTTGCAAAGCCCTTAACCATATTTTTGATAGACCCTCAATATAAAAGACCAATTCACACTTGAGTGGATCCCAAGTTAATGAGCTATTCCTATACATTTCTTAACACCTCCCATGTGACATGGAATATCCTTATGGCATATTTCATGAATATCTTAAAATCCATGCATCATTTCGCAAATTTGAGTTCATATTCTTTTTCAGGAGGCAAATTTGTGTAGAAAAAGGGTCACCTTCGATTTTTAGGTGACCTGTATCAAAAAATATTTTTTTGAGTGATTTAGGCATAAACAGAAGAGTGCATATGTTCCCTGATAGTATAAAAGTAGCCTATGGTTATTCCCAGGCCAAAATAAAGGAAAATTTTAACTTCGCATAAAAATGACCTGATAGGGAGCAAGTTTGCATCGCCCTTTGGCTCCCCCACAATATAAATTTTTCTGGACTTTCTCCAAATCAAGTGAGGGAAATTGGGTCATACCCCAACACCCTTATAGATGGAATTCTTTAATTTTCCCTCCATCTTTAGCCCTAATTCATTCAAGAAATCTCTCAAAATCCTCTCTAATCCTTACCAAATTCCTCAATCAATTCTAATATTCTCAAGAGCTTTAATTGGAATTCAAGAATTTAGGTGAAGCCTTCAAGTCTCATCAAGCTTCCTTCATCTATTTCAAGGATTTAAGGCATGTGGGTCTTCATCCATGTGTTTTTCCACCAATGGAGCCCAACCTTCCTTTTTGATAAAATATGATGATTTCAAGGCTTGAAACTTTATAGGTACTTCCTATTATGCATACGAACATGATTTAAGTTTGATTCTATCAAGTATTGATTTGATTATGCATGAACATCTATGCAAGGTTGTCTTATGTTTTGATTTATTACTATTGAAGCTATGCATGATATAAACTATGGAAACTATGAAAAATTATGGATTTTTAAGATGGATTTCATGACACCCAAACTAAGGATTTACTATTATGATGGTGGATTATTTTGAATGCTTTTCTAATAATTATGTTTATTTCACCCATGTCCATGACTCTTGTATTTCATGATTTTAAGTCTAATTACATACAACCACCACGTTTGACTAAATTTACATGACAAGAATTCTTATGTTGATGAAAGACTATTGTATGAATTGCAAAATAAGCATGTTATAATAAATTATGGGCTCCCAAGCATGTATTGAACTCATGAAAAGTTCCTATGATTTATAAGCAAGATTTTGAGCCCTTATGTTATATTCTACCCTCTTGTGAATGAATAATGCTCACTAGAAGGTCAAGTATGTTCATGTCTACCCTCATGTGCAAAGCAATGCCCACTTGAAAGAGTAAAGTATATGAAATATTTTACCCTCTTGTGCAAGGAAAAAGCTCACGTGAAGGGGTCAAGTATATGAATGAACTACTCTTATCATGCTGCTATGTTCTTACAAGTTATTCAAGTCATGATTACACTTATGATTATGTCAAGTATTCCATGGGACTAGACTTAGCACCCACTGAGGCTTAAGGTGGGGGTTCGCCTCAAGGTGTCCTTATATAAAGTATTGATCTCATAACTATTTGCCATCATGGGTATATATTATTTCCCTAAATAGTCTTTTTCTAGTGGATCAAACTAGGATAAGTTACCCACCACGGCGGGGTATGGTTTACCTTGGCAAGTAAATCTCTTCTTTTCTGGTGTGAAGGCAACGTCAGGATTCGATGTAGTAGCTCGCATGATTTTTTATATCGGTTAAGATCTCCTCCCACATATGTATGTTATGTTATGCACGTTTAACTTTATCCATGCATATTTTGACTTAAGCATTAATCATACATGTTATAGTGAGCTTATGTTTGTTGTATATGAATATGCATATTGATTATTTATATTCTCTTGTTGTATTGCATCCTACATACTTAGTACATTTCAAGTACTAACACATACTCTTTGCCTACATGATCTAAGCATGTAGGGATCAAATCTCCTATTCATCTACCTCTTGGTGGCTAGTATGTTATGTTGAAGATTTGGTATTGGTGAGTCCTCTATTTCGAAGATAACAACCACTAGTCCTCTATTTCGGGGACAACAACCACTTTCTTTCATGCTATATTAAAAACTTATTTACTTTTGAACATTTACTTTTGAGGGTAAGCACGGGAGATGTCTTGGCCCCCATTCACGGATGGTAGAGGTGTTGTTGGACATATATATACATGTGATGAGCTTGATTGCTATGATTCTTATGTTTTATTTATGACTTCCTTTAGTCCCTATCCCTTGTATGAGATAATTGGATGTTGATGGCTTGTGATGAAAGTCCTAAGCCCCTATTTTTCCCCATAGCATGAGTCATACTTACCTGCCCCTTAGTCTTTGCTTGCTATTTGATGATGGAAAGTCCTATTCCCTTAACATCCCTCATAGCTTGAGTCCAAAGACATATTTCACTTAGACTTCGTTGTTTAGTGTTTGCTAGTGCTTTTGCAACCAAGGATGTCCTACTTATGCTTAGAGGCTTGTTTGGGGTCCCTTTGGGATTCCCATTTGCCATGTCACATGTAGGCCCTAGGCGTGGGCCATGACAATTTTTACTTATTATTCTAAGTTATAATTGCATGATTATGCTCATATTTTAAAATATTCCATGGGATTGACTTAGCATAGAATGAGACATTGAGGTGGGGTTCAGTAAGGGAACCTTAGAAGCAACCTCTTGTCTTATTAATTATGTACCCAACATAGGATTCCTTGTAGGCTAAGGATATTGGATCCACAATAGCTATATTTCACCAATATATGCATGCTTAAGTTGATGGAGTTACATTGGGCAAGTGAACTCCCTGTGCCAATGTAAGAGGTTATGTTGAATTCCATGTATTAGCTCACATGGTCTTTTATGTCGGTTACGATCTCTCCCCATAAAGTTATGTAGTTGATGTCATTGTTCCTTAAATATGTTTTTATAAGATGCATTGATCTTTACTTCACGTTGAACCTTATTCTTGGACACAAACTTGCATGATTTGAATGATGGCATTATAACTCTATGCATGGAGACTTCTAAATTTTATAAATGTTGGCATTACAATTTTATGCACGACGACATTACAGTTTCATGTTTGCATTGTATCTCACATAATTAGTACATTAAGAGTACTAATGTATATTTTGCCTACATGATGTCATCATGTAGGGACTGATGCTCCACCTCCTCCATTGACAATTGGCTAGCTTTGACGTCTAAGAATAGTAACTTTGGTAAGCCCCCAGTTCAGGGATTGCACCTTATTTCTTATGCTTTGTATATTTTAGACATTGATGTTTTTGAGTGATGACTTTTACTTTCTATCTTATTTTTATGAATTATGTATTCGAGGGGAGCTTAGGTATGTCATAGCCCCCGCTAAATCCCTTATGTATAATGGTATGTTTGGACTACTTAGATTATGATTTATGTGGACCTCATATTTTCAATGATTGATGTCCCTTAGTCTCTTACCCCGCTTTAAATTTTGAATTATGTTTTTGATTACCTATGAATGCTTAATGAATTCTAAGAGACTTGGGTAAGGTACCTTCGAATTTCTCATTCGCTGTGTTACGACTATGCTGTAGGACTGTGTCATAACATAATTGTTCATTAATTGTGATACCCTAAAGCCCCCATGAATATTTGTTTTGATTTTATTAAGTCTTTCATTAATGAAGTAAGTGATGAGACCAAGTAGTTCGCTTAGGGACTTAGCAGTGGTTTTTCAGTGTTATGTCTAAGGTACCCTCCCGGAGTGTGATATACTTGGTAAGTACAAGGTTTTAGAGTCGTGGAACGTCTATGAGAACTTGTCTAGTAGAGTCTTGCTTATGGGTGTGATGAGTACCATGCATATAATCAGGAGGCTATGAGACTTTAATTAGGAATTCTTTCACTTATTTATATTCTGAGCTCGTGTGATAGTGTTTAACTCTACAAAAATTTATTTCAAACTTGTGTGTTATGCATTTGCAGACAATGCTTGCAAAGTATTCTTCCAATTAAAGGAGCAATGCCAACATTAAAGTCACAACACCCGAGGCACCTATAGGATCGAGGACCAAGGGATTGCCTACAACGACTACTAAAGCTCGTCAAATGCCTCTTGCTTAGCCCACTCCAACTTTAGAGGATGAATTTAGGGGAGCCATATCTATGATTAACCAAGTAGTAGCTTCCGAGGTGGTCAGCAATACACCTCTTCCCAAAACATTAACACCCAAGAGTCATCAGCTTCTGTAAAGATTAAAGATTTCGTAAATATGAACCTGCCAGTCTTTATAGGTTCTTAGCTTGATAAGGATACGTTATAGATGAATATGAACGGTTTTGGAGGCAATGTATGTGATTAAGACTGGGGGAGTGGAGCTTGCTTCCTACCAACTCCAAGATATGGCTAAAATGTGGTATACCCAATAGGAAGCTTCCCTTGTTTTCACTTGGACATACAATTGAACAACTGTATATAGGTGTAACATCGATTAAATTTGCAAAATTACAA